>JAQFYQ010001268.1:0-13714 GCA_034694885.1 Buchholzia appendiculata | reverse complement strand
TCTGTCTGTCTGTCTGTCTGTCTGTCTGTCTGTCTGTCTGTCTGTCTCTCTCTCTCTCTCTCGCGTTGGCATTTTCAAAATATGACAGCAAATTTTTCTTCAATATCGTGTCTTTACTCTTTAGCTCAGTACCTTTCATGAAAATCGTTTACTATCATGCGTGTGTCTATGACATTGTAGTCTGTACTAATCCTGCATCATGACGTCACTGGTGTTGCAGGGCCCGAGGTAGTGATCTCAAGATCTTTGCCTCGGTCTGGCGGCGCGAGGAACGACCACGTGACTACTTCCGTCTGATTGGCTACAACAGTCTCACACGTTCTGACGACGTCATCAGTAGTGACGTAGAGACAACTTCTCACAATGCTGGTAGCACTGAACGTGACGACAGCGCTACCAATGTTGCGAGCAACTATGACAGAGTAAATCATCAGACTGGTGGGAGAGTATCTAACTCTAGTCACACAAGAAGAGGTGGTTCGCCTCAGTCCTCTCTCGGAGATCTTCTTGTCCATCACGTCGACGTCACCCGGCAGATCAGCGTGAGACGAGGAGACTTCATCGGCTTCCACTACTCGAGTTCCGAGTCCCATCAGTTCAGCGACACTGGATCTCTGATCATCTACAAGCCAGCTGATGACTCGCCAGCTGATGACTCACCAGCTGATGACTCACCTTCTCTTCACGACACACTGCAGACTGGATCAACCACGTCTGATGAGTACAACAAGGATGATGACGTACATGAAGGATTCATCACCACACTCACAGTCGGGTACTTCAACGAGAACTTCAATATCGACATGCCTCAGACCTTCCTTACAAATGATCGCCGACTGGAACAGATGGCGCCAGCCATTCAGGCGCATGTCACACATTACTACTCAAACAATCAAGGTATGCTCACACATTACTACTCAAACAATCAAGGTATGCTCACACATGACTACTCAAACAATCAAGGTATGCTCACACATTACTACGCAAACAATCAAGGTATGCTCACACATGACTACGCAAACAATCAAGGTATGCTCACACATTACTACTCAAACAATCAAGGTATGCTCACACTACACGACACTACTCAAACAATCAAGGTATGCTCACACATTACTACGCAAACAATCAAGGTATGCTCACACTACACGACACTACTCAAACAATCAAGATATGCTCACGCATTACTACGCAAACAATCAAGGTATGCTCACACTACACACAATTAATCAAGCAATCAAATTATGATTAGATCATCTACCACTGTTCAAACGTTCAAGGTATGCTTACATCACACTTAGCTAATTAAAATCAAGGCATGCTCACACTACCCAACACTATTCGAACTATCACGGCTTACATAGCGTACAGATGATGAATCATCATCATTAGTGCTCTGCCTGAAGGCAGGTCCTTGGTATCCATTTCCTCCAAAACACACGGTCCTCCGCTTTCATTTTCATTTGCTGATATGATTCCTCCTCCATCAGTTCATGAAGCATACTTTGCCTCGGTCTTCCTTGTTTTCTCCTTCCCTCAATTCTGCCTTCTATCACATCTTTCATCAATTTCTCGCCTCTCAACACATGTCCAATCCAGTTTTCTTTCTCCTTACTACTGTTTGCACCATACTTCTGTCTTCTCCCACATCATGTAGCACTTGTTCATTAGTTTTCCTGTCTTGCCAACTTACTCTTTCCACTCTTCTCCATAACCACACCTCAAATGCTTCCAACTTATCCTTCTCTGACTTTCGCAAGGTCCATCTCACAGCCATACAAGGCTACTCGCCAAATTAAGCATTTAACCAACCTTTTTTCAGTCCTCTACTGAACCTCTTATTTATAAGTTCTTTTCTTTTAGAAAATGCATCCTTTGCATTCCTGTTCTTTCTTTGACTGCTGCCATACATGCACCATCTTGAATCATCACCGACCCTAGATACTTGAACTTCTCTACCTGTTCAACTCGTTTCCCATCAATTACAATGTTGACAGATTTGAGTTTCTTGTCCTCTACCACCGTTGACACCGATGAGATGATGAATATACAAATACACAAAGATGATGAATAAAAATAATTATTCATAAAACTAACCATTGAACTTGGACTTGAAGTGACTTGCTGACATGTAGAATTACTTATACTCTCTCGGCCTGGACAAGATTGATGTCAAGTTGTTCATGACTAGTTACTAGTGTGTGTATCTCATGTCATGACTCATGTTACTCATGTTACTCATGATACTCATGACTCGTGATACTCGGACTTGACGGACTGCATAACAATTTCATCAGTTAGATTAACTGTAGCGCTCAATTTAGCAACATTAGTGAATTTTGAACAATTTTTGTTAAAGCTTCAGTCACGTGACTTGTATTTCTGACTAGGTGATATCGTGATGACGTCATCCGTATGTGGGTCACAGCCAGGGCGCATCAGCTGCCTACCAACTCACTCAATATTCATACATTCAGCCTTGTACAGGTCAAGGTCACCCAGCAGCACAGCGGCGTGCGGGCTAACAGCTTCCAAGCCGCTCAGCCTGGCCACGCCTTGCTACAGTGACGTCACTGAGCAAGTGACCAATGACTGTGAGTCTAGATGGTCATGTGACGTAGATGTGACCTTGGTGAGGATGTTGCAGCTGTCACGTGGTCCTCAAGGTCAGACATGTCTGATGACCAGCAGCGCAGCAGCTGCTAGCTTGGAGCTGCTGTACAGCTGTCGAGCCGGGCACGCTTCAGTTAACAGAGGTTCATCTACTTCATAGTCTATCTTGTTTGTGCTACCTTGTTCTTGTTTGCGCTACCTTGTTCTTTCTTCTGGAAAACTCCAATTTATCCAGAACAACGTGAATGTATTGATCCTTATCTTACTTAAATTATCACCCAGAGAGAATGGGGCCAGGTTAGCAAAGAGGTATCATAATTGACCTAGTTTTATCACATGTATCCTCATTAACCTTGTTTTACGAGAGGATATTTTAATTGGTATGATTAGAATATATGACTGTGTAGACAACATCAGAAATGATACTGAAATGTGAGCTTGTTTGGGTGCTGGGAATGGTGAAGGTATCCAACACTGCCAGGGCGGGACAAACAGGGTTTAGGTTATGTGCAGTAGATCAGTTTGTGAGTGTTGTACTTGAAGTTGTACATGATCAATATATAGGATTGTATTCGTTACCATTTGCTGAAGCATTGCATTGTGTAGTATTGAACATTTTGTTCTTTTTGTTCTTTTTGTATCTGTACTAGACTATATTTGTTCTTGCTATGAGTTCAACATGAAAACTAGTCAATAGTGAGGAACATTTCTGATATTCTGATACTTGTATGTTGATGACAGCAGGGAGAAAGTGATGAGCACATTCAGAAAGTGTTGATTGTTTCAGGTACCCGAGGACCTGCATCTGTTGCCTCCCACGGCAAGTCGTCCAATCAGCAGAATGAGTCGTCGCCAGGCAACCAACTGTCCAATCAGCAGAATGAGTCGTCGCCAGGCAACCAACTATCCAATCAGCAGAATGAGTCGTCGCCAGGCAACCAACTGTCCAATTATTTCCCTCCAGATCCACTACAGAGATCTGAGGATGTGACGTCATACCCAGACAGTCCACAATCTCGGGATAAGCAACATGATTGGTCTAATTCAAATACTGTGTCGCAAGTCATGTCACGTGACCTGAATGTTTCCTCCTCATTGGTTGATCGTGTCACTGTAGACAATCATGAATCATCTAAGCTCGAACACGATTCAGTTTTTTCATCTCTTCCACTCGTTCCTTCCTTCATTCCGCTCTCAACGCTAACGATTCCTGTAACAATGACGCAACGAGCCTGGAGCAAGGACCAGGACTCTAGGACCTACCTTCCTACACAGGACGCACACGGAACACGGACTGATCACGTGACACCAACGTACATGACTCATGGAAGCAATCCCATGACTACTCGCGGAGGGTCTGAAGGAACACCAAGGTGGACACGTCACGGTAATCTTGATAGTGGGGATGATAATGATGAGAGTGACGATGATGAGAACGATGATGATGAAGGTGGAGTGAAGACTGTTGAAGCAGGCACGTTAGCAAACACTTTAGGACCTGTATACAATCCAGGGACTGACCTGAGTCGTAGTGACGTCACTGGACGTGTCAACGGGACTTGCCAGAGTGTCACTGACAACCAAGGTCAAACCAAGGTCAACAGTCAAGGACGAAGCACAGCGAGCAAGGTTGACGCTAGTCATGTAGTCGTTGCTCCTGACAACGGCTCTGAAGAGAGTCTCCGAGACAACAATACAGAGACTGTCAATGCAGCAAGCAATGACGTCATGACTGATCGGATAGGCAGTTATGAATGCGCCGATGAAACAAACAAAAGAACTAATTTGGATTTACTATCAACTATTAAGAACAATGTTAATCATAGTGCAGACGTTCATGCTGGGATTGACAACAGAGGGACCAGTGGACATGACCCTAACATTGAAGATCAAGGTCATGACCCTAACAGTAGAGTTCACGGTCATGGCCCTAACAGTAGAGGTCAAGGACATGACCCTAACAGTAGAGGTCAAGGACATGACACTAACAGTAGAGGTCAGGGACATGACACTAACAGTAGAGGTCAGGGTTCAGCAAATAGACATGCCAACAATGATAAACATGACATTGACAATGTAAGAAAGACAGAAAGTCGTCAAAGAACAGGTAATAAGGACGATTCTAGGGTCGAGCTGAAGAACGTACCTGATGCAATCATCACGGGAAACAGCGATGACGATGATGACGACGGTGATGATGACGACGATGATGTTGATGACAACGATGATGAAGATGATAATGATGATAACGATGATGCTGGTTATGATAAGAGCACAGGTGAAGGTGACAATTTAAAGATGAATGGAAGTTTCGGGCAGGAGTTCAATGAATTCCACAGCAGCATTACTTCTACTGAAACGACGACCGACAGTGCAGGCTTGACGGACGTCAACCTAGTTAATGAAGAACATGAAACAAGATCTTATGACAAAGACACTGAAGAGAGCAGTCATTCTAGCGTTGAGCCCAGCAACGTAAGACCTGCTCTCAATTACACAGACACTAAGAATGTGACGAAATTCTTCGTGAACAAAGACAACTCTCAAAGTGTGGATCAAGAGGGCGAACAGCTTAACTTGGCTACAACTCTGCTGCCCAATGACGGTGTCCTGAGAGGGGATGCTAATCAAGTGGGGCAAGGTTCAACGAGTTCCTCACTTGCTGAGTTTACTCGCGAACTGTGGTCGACTGGTCTAGACCTTGACTCACTGTTCAGCTGGACAAGTTCTGCAGCCAGTGACAGAGGTTCTCTTAGCAGTACGACACCAGGCGTGGGGAACATGAAACAAGAGTTGAATGTAGAGGAAACTAGAGAACGCCCATTGGTCAGTCAGCCGGACAACGTACCAGTGGACCTCAATTCAGTCAATCGTTTCACGTCAGCAGCAGCAACAACAGCAACAACAACAACAGCAACAACAACAACAGTAACGAGAGAGTAAGTGAACAACTACACATTAAAATAATAAGCGTAAATTCCTACATCCTAGTCAGGTGTAGAAATCGCGTATCTTATGTTATAAACACAAAATAAAGACTTTCGTCACGGAATAGTGCCCTTCTAACTTTCACTCGTTTAACGCGAACAGTAGAACGTGTTGAACATGCTTTAAGAACGTTTAAATGACGAGAAAAACATGTCGACAGCTTACGTAAGTTGATCTTAGGTCAGTTGATCTTAGGTCAGTTGATCTTAGGTCAGTTGATCTTAGGTCAGTTGATCTTAGGTCAGTTGATCTTTAGTCAGTTGATCTTAGGTCAGTTGATCTTAGCTCAGTAGATCTTAAGTCAGTTGATCTTAAGTCAATTGATCTTAAGTCAGTTGATCTTAGGTCAGTTGATCTTTAGTCAGTTGATCTTAGGTCAGTTGATCTTAGGTCAGTTGATCTTGTCAGTTTAGGTTAGGTCAGTTGATCTTTTGGTCAACTAATCTTAGGTCAGTTGATCTTAAGTCAGTTGATCTTAGGACAGTTGATCGCGATGAATAAGATTTCTGGTTTCATGTTTGCTGTTGACGAGCTTGTATAAGTGCTGGATGCTTCTGTGTCTAGACTGACTGTTATATTTGCAGTTGTTTGTGCGTTGTTGAGTTATACAGTGTAAAGCTCTGCAAGGACAATAAACTCAAACTTTAGTATTATTCTAATGTCAATAACAAGCGCTCAAACGCTTATCTAACGCAGAGTTGAAAACTTGACTTTTAGACATGTGATAAGTTTATAGGTACAGAATGAATAGATATGAAAGCGTTGCCTGATTTCACTACGCTGTGTTCATTCAGCTCATCATCAAGCAACAAATTCTTCATGACGTCATCAAGCAGCAACTTCTTCATGACGTCATCAAGCAGCAACTTGTTCATTACGTCATCAAATACGAACTTGCCGATGACATCAACCCGTCAACCGAGCACCCAATCAACGAGCAGCAGCAACGTCATAAGTGATCAGCTTGAAACCAGTGAGTCATACTTTCAACACTTTCTACAATCATTCTCTATAACATGGAATCAATGAGTCATACCCTTCAACACTTTCTACAATCATTCTCGAACAAATAGGAGGGTTTGTTCAAAATTTATCTGGTAATTTCTATGTTTTACCTTGTTGTTTTGCATTTGTCTATTCTTAATTTTATTTCAAAAAATTGCATCATTTCTGAGCATCAAATCATTTTTTGCAACGCAATATTTAGAAACAGACTTTAGTGTAGCCTTGAATTGACTAGAAGATCATGAACTGCATGCCGTATTGAGAATTTTTTTAATAGCTTATATGTGATTACCATCTTTAACATCGTCGTCGTTGTTGTCGTCATCATTATTATCACAATCGTTATCATTATCAACAAAGACATCATTATGAGTCAGTTTCCCAAGTCAGCGTGAGTTAGATATCACCAAGACGATAGGTGGTCTAGCAATTGATTATTACATCAGAGCGACCATACTGGATTCTATTTTAAAACATTTCTAGTTTGGATTCCTTTCCTCATGGATTGCTTTCTCACCGATATGTTTTAATTAGAATGGAAGAAAGTTATTGTTATCACCTATATTCTGCTAAGTATTTGCTTTGTACAACTTCAATACCTTCCAAATTATTACTGTTCTTGTTATATTTTCCAGTTTATTTATTTCCCGAAGTATTTTATAAAGCGACATGTTAACTTAGAACCCCTCTATTTATGCTCTACATTGCTACAAGTATCGTAAAAAACGCATAACCTTCCATATTAAATAATCTTCAGGTTCAAACATTATTTGTTGGATCTGAAAATGACTTAAAGAAGTAAACACATTTTAGATATAAATGTTGTAAGTGTATCTTAATCATTACTAATACTAATATTAAAGTCTCAATTAAAATTGGTTATCAGCCGCTGTTCGTCAAGACTGTTTTAACCTGTTTCAAGTCTGTTTCGTACTTTGGTACGTCTGGCACAGTTCCTGTGCGAATACAATGTGGTTGTTGTTTTTACAGATCCAGCATCTGCATCTATTCCTGGCTCAAACAATCGTTCTACGTCACGTGATCATCCCAAGTCACGTGACCTTCCTACGTCACATGTCCTTTCTTCGTCACGTGACCTTCCTACGTCACGTGACCTGCCTACGTCACGTGTTCCGTCCAGTCCAATAGCGCCGAGTACTGGGGAGGCGGAGGAGGCGACATTCAGAAACAATGGCGGCGTACTGGTGTTCGGTAGAGTGTTTTCTGTATTGTTTACACTGTAAAATATTGCGCCTCGGATTGTCAGCAACTGCAATCATGGCAAACACGTCGCTTGTAACAGATGCTACATATATTACCTGCATCATCATTACCTGTTCAGGCCTCTCTAGGAGCTCCTCTTCACTTTGCACAGCTCTGCAGTTTATTACTTACGAGTTTATTACTTATGAATTTACAGTTCAGTTTATCTGTTCAAATATTGTGTTGTTGTGTAAAGTGTTGAGAAATAAAATTTCTACTACTACTATTACTGTTCATAGTCTACTATTGGCTTTCACATGACGTCTGTGCTGTCTAGTGAGTGTAGCACGTGGAATGGGGTGATTTCCCTTCCTCAGAAAATGTTATACTGCTCTTTGATTCGGTAATGGCGGTGAGCATGAAGCTAACACAACTATTCAGTTTACATAAAGCAGAGACGATATTAAAGAACAATAAATAAGCTGCAGTGAGTAAAGCTTCAAGTCCAGGATTTAGATAGAATTCTGCCAGTCAGTCCCTTTCAGTCCAGTGCATCTGTGGAGAACAACAGACTCGTACAATAGGAATTTGTGATATAATTGACATTACGTCCTTTTTTTATAAATACCCTTTAATCAATATTTCTTGTGGTATCAATCTGATGTTATATTTGTTAAAATTTAACAGTATAGTTAGAAGTAGCACTTGCTCTCTCAACTGTATAGCTGTGTTGAATGCGCTGTTTGTAGGTTCTGTACTCGGAGCAGTGCTGGCCACAGCTTTGTTTACTTCATTCATTGTCCTAGTCGTCGTGGTAAAGAAACGGTACGTTAAGCACATAATCATACAATAAAATAGGGTTGCATTTTGTTATCATGCAATAGAACAATGTTGCACTTTGTTATCATCATTAACAATTACATAACATAATAATCAATAACATTTACATTGATGTGAATCCTGCTGATCATTATTCGGTAATTGTTGGTCTGCCACATCTCTTATGATTCGCATCATCATCATCATCATCGTCATCATCATCATCATCATCATCTTCATCATCAACATCGTCATCATCTACAACCTCATAATCAAATTGTTTAGACATGATGAACTTGATAGTTTATGCTCCTGTTTAGCTTTCGATGCTAAGTTAAGTTGATGTACACTCTTGATGATGATGATGATGATGATATTACCCAATTCCATGATTATATAATGTACATACAGAGACTGTTATTGCAGAATGTTGTATGACAAAGTGGTTGCTTCACTCTCTGTTTGTAGATTTTACTCTACCAGACATCAGCTACCAGTGAGGAACTCAGACCTTATCCAGTCACACATCATTGAGGACCGCCTCCAGCCCAACCCATTGTACTCCTCCTCCTCCTCCGCAGCAGCAGTGCAGCCTGTGAAGGCGGAGTCAACTGTTAGGGCTACGCCCACTTCCTCTGCTGCCCAATCACAAGCGTCAGAAGATGATAACAGTAGGAGTCACGTGTCAAGTCTACGTCATCATTACGAGATGATTAGTGCCGGAGATCAAGAGACTATCTTGATCAGAAAGACGGATGCCCTTCCGCTGGGAAGCCAGCATGATGCCCAGTTCACCTGTCCAGAATCTAGGACATTTCGTGTGACCAATGATCAAGTGGCCAATGATCACGGTATGCACTGGGGCATCAATGATCACGGTATACCTCGGGGCTCCAATGATCACGGTATACCTCGGGGCTCCAGTGATCACGGTATGCCTCGGGGCTCCACTGATCACGGTAGGCCTCGGGGCACCAATGATCACGGTATGCCTCGGGGCTCCAATGATCACGCCACGAGTAGCGCTGATGAATGCCGAGGGACAAGTTATCCCGCTGCATCTCACGTGAAGTTTGGTCCAGAAGAAAGAAATCACGTGAGTAAAGAGTTTGAACATGTTTCCGGTGGCAGCTGTACTCAAACCTTGCCTGCATGTACACCGCCTGCTAGCGCAGAGGAGACAGCACACAATCAAAGACTTAAAGAGTCTCCATCAACATCGAAGGATCAGTTGCAGATGAGCAGCACTGCATTCAGAGGACTCGACATCGCCAGACTCATCAACGAGATCCCTGGCACAACTCCAGCGTGTCGCCGAAACGCACGAGGGTCAAATATTAGCCGCATCGTTCAAGAACTGGGAACGAGTTTAGCACTGAAAGAAAGGACAAGAAATCCCGAGAGAAGCAAGCACATGCCGGAGAGGTGTCAAGCGACGAACTGTTGGAAGTGCAGTGATGAAGTGACTGAGAGAAGTGACAACCCAGCAGTGACAAACTGTACAAGTGCTGTTCCACCGAGTCAACACACAAAGTCTAACCCGACTGAACGCCGCGGTGGAAAACTACAGACGAATTCCTCCTTTACGATTCAACTCGGCGAAACTCATCCGATCATCATCTTAACGCACGGAGTTGAATGTAACAAACTTCACCGGTCGTGCTCGTCATCAAGCGTTGGCATAGCAACGATACAACACAGCACGTCACAAGATGGCGCCCAATCACGTGACAGTTCTCAGTCGATAGACTCTGGTGTTGCGGTGTATGAGACGATGCGCGTCTGGCACAGAAGTCATCCTGAAAGTGCATCAAGACATGGGCGTCCAGAAAGTGCGCCAAGTAGGCCTACTGGGCATCAAGATAGTGCACCAAGATTTGGGCGTCAAGATAGTGCACCAAATCTTTGATGACCAGATAGTGCACCAAATCTTTGGCGTCCAGGTGATGCATCGAATACTGGGCTAGACAGTGCACCAAATCTTTGGCGTCCAGATGATGCATCGAATACTGGGCTAGACAGTGCACCAAATCTTTGATGACCAGATGATGCATCGAATACTGGGCTAGATAATGCGCGCCGTTTTGTGCACCCAGCCAGTGTGTCTATGACCACGGGCGTATCATGCTGCGTACTGCGTAGTGTGGCTGTGCTTAGCCGGGTGTTCAGAAATACTGGTGCAAAACACGACTTTGAGCAGCAGCTGGAGGATCGTCATAAAGCGACATTTCAATGTACACACACCTATGAAAAGTCATCATCATCATCTTGTTGTCAAGATTTAAACGTTTCACTGAAAAGTGGGTTGGTCGTTACCAAAATGGTTTCGTCCAGAAGTAGAAAGCACACCCGCGCGGATTAAACTTGGCACATAATAACTGGGATTTTCTGAGTCACAGTCTCCAGCCGGATGCCCTTCCTGACTCCAATAATCTCATTGCTCGCCTTGTCGCGGAAAAACATGATGAACCTATATCAAAGCCAGAAACCACTGCAGTGCAGGGCTAGGGTACTCGATTCAAACTCGATTGAGTGGAAAGATATTGCAAAGAAGAGGTTTGAGATGCTTGCCGCAAATGTAGAAGACCGAGGTTCGAGTCTCTGCTTCGCATTTCTTCAGACTTGTAGATAAAATATCATCTAGACATCAGCAAGCTGTCCAGATGCCGATAGATTGATAGACTTGATATCAATAATCATTGGCCTGCAGGATTAGGTTACTTTCCAAATCACTGTGCATTTGCTCGAGTCAATGGTAGTCAATGGTAACATCATGCACGATAAGACGTCAATAAGAGTATAAATTTCTAAACGGACAATTCACATGAAATTAAATATAATAAATTCTTGAAGTTATCAGAAGGTATTACGCATCTTCTAGATTGCACCGGGGCTGATCTCCCACTACAGCCCTTAGTCTGACGTACGTGGTCCAAGATTCACCTAGTCAGGGGCCTCGGGGCTAGTTGTTGTTGTTATCGTATGCTCAGGGCTAGTGTGTTAGGTAAACGAGTCAATGTTCTACATATTATACCTCACATCTAAGGAGTAACTTATAATGCTTAGTAATAGGGAGGCAGAACGTTTGTATCCACTTTTTCATTTCAACGCGGTTGACACTTTAAAGCAGAATGTTAATTTCTTGTTGTCTATAATTCATTATTTGATGTGTGGCAAAGAGAATTATTAGTAATTAATAAACGATATCCTGATGAACATCGTTTCTCGATAACAATTTGTGGCAACTTCGAAACAATTAAGCGTAGCAGTTAATTCTGTTAATGACGTCGTGAAGTTCTCAAAAGTACAAGCGACTATATCAGAACAATTAGGCCCCTATTATAATTTTAGCTTTCGTTTTCATTTGATGCTTTTGAACTGACTTTAAGTGGCTTGTTGTGTTTAGTGACAATGAATTGTATGCGTTGTCTGTGAGATCTATGATGATGATTGTTTAACTCGGCTTACTCAAGGATCGCAGTCCTGAAGAAGGCACACAATTCGCTCACCGATCCACCCAGGGGATGAGATTGAGCAGGTAGTTGTCCAGGCTCTCCAGCTTTACAGAGATCCACATTTAACTGCAGTGAATCAAGCCATTCATGCTCAATCAAAATCTCGATTGCCTTTATCGCAACGATGTAGCCTAAGCCTATAGGTCCCACTAGTCTAGCACCTGCTAAATTAAGGATGTCACGCGTACGATAGCCTATAGATCGTTTGGGATACATCTTCACTGTACGTGCTCAGAAGTCTATGACTAACCTACTTCTGGCTGGCAAAAGCGCTTTGGATATTATCAAATAGCCATAAATTGAACACTAACATTTGAGATGTTCAAAAACAATTGAAAATATTCCTAAAGATGCTCAAATTATTCCACACAATCGCATAGCAAAAAAATTGAATATTGAAGACAACAAATTGAATATTGAGACGGCGTACGTATATTAAATTTTTAGGAAATATGAAATGTTATTGCGAGATTTGTAACTGTGCTAGAATATACAGAAATCTTTTTGCTAACAGGACGTAAATTAATCGTAGAATTTTAAAACGTAGATTATTTCTCCCAAACGTCACCAATTTACTGATCATTGTTAAAGACACAGTATACGTATCATATGCATCACATTGACAAAGTACACTGCACAGTGCACATGAATGCTTGGTAAAGTGCTGTCCATTCGATGTAAATTGAAGTAGGCCTATATATTCAATTAACCTTGAAACTCGCCTGATATCATGATAGATGTAGGCTAAACATTTCTTAGACCGTTTTGGGATAAATAATCTATGCGCTTTATTGATCTATTAGTAAACCACATTCGGTTGTCAAAATCCTCCTGGACACTTTTGACTATATTTTATTAATTACGCCTGATTAACCTGTCAAATTTCCTAACAATTTAATGTAGGCAGCATAATATTAATAGGCTATAGGCCGGTGTAGGTCTAGCCATTATCGATATTAAGTTATTTGTCTACCCTACCCTACCCTATTCCGTGAAATAAATTCAGTTTCTTTACGAAGATCTGAAACATCAAAAGCTATCTGTCAATCGCAAGTAGCCTAGTTTTGATCAATCGGTCATAGAACTATAATTACGTGCTTAGATTATTTATCCCAAATCATTGAGGTGGTTGGAAGATGAAAACAATTTAGAATGCGACGATATTTTTCATTATAAGCCTATAACTTGGCTATCAGGATAATCAGATTATGTTCAATATTCGCATCGGTCTCCGTCACGTATGTATTAACGTCACGTATTGTAGATTAACATTAATTTACACTTTATTATATTTCGTAAGTTTCCGAATGATAAAAAATAGGCATTCTTGTTAAGGAATTTACTTGGATTTACTTGGATGGCGTCTGCACAGGGTAGTACCCTGCCGACGCCAGTGCCGGAGGCGCAGGCCCATTGAGCCTATGTATGCCCCCCAATCAAACTTGTAGGCCCTATTTGCACGCAATTCCGCTCTTAAAATTATTTATGTCAGTTGACATAACAGTTTTTTCTTTTAGTTTATTCCAAGGAGTAATAATTCTGACTCCAAAAGAGTGCTTGCAGATGTTGGT
>JAQFYQ010001267.1:0-13715 GCA_034694885.1 Buchholzia appendiculata | reverse complement strand
CCGTGAGTTGTGGAGAAAATGGATGCCAAGGACCTGCCTTGGGGCAGAGCACCAATGATGATGATGATGATGATATAGAAAAGAAGGAAGAAAGTGATTGGGTAAAGACATAGCCAGTTTCTGGATGTGCAAGGGAGAAAAGGCAAAGGCAGGAGTAGAAAGACTTGGATGGGGTATGTGAAATCGGACATGGAGAAATTGAACCCGAGTGTCGAGAATGCACCTTGCATTCGATTTTGAAGGCTCATTTTGGCTGGAATTCAACGAACGCTGCCCTTGCTGTCAACCCATACAGGGAATGGGGTGAATTCTATTCCTCAGAGAAAGTTACCTTGCTCTTTGATTCGGTATTGGCGGAAAGAACATTCTAGCCCACTAGTATGAAAGAACCAAAGAACAATGGTAGCTCTACACTCTTGCTATAGCTCTAATCAGACAAGCAATCCCTAATCGATTGAAAGACTAACAACAAAACTAAATAAAACTAAGTACACCAATAAATAAAAGTTAAGAAATATTTAAAACTTACGTAATACTTTGATTTCTGTGCTCTGAGCAGAAGTGAAATTTGATGAAAGCTTCAACAAATTGTTAGCAGTCAACTTGCAAGTATACGCTGGAATTATGCTGCCATTTGCAACCACAACATCATGGATCTCAAGATGATTCTCATTGTCTAACACAGTGTCATTTTCATAAGAAATTAGTCCCCTTTGTCCTCAGAACAACTCGAGAGTGAACACTGCATTGCCGTTATACGAAGCACTGCAATTCGTCCGTACAGCCTCTCCTTCAAGTACATCCGTCACATTGACATTCATGCTGATGTCGACATCTAAAACATACGAGGCTTTATCCATTACAATTCAGTTACGACTTACAAATGACAGAATTTAGATTCCTGTGTACGACACAACTCGTCTAAAATATAACCTTTGTTCTAATAACACATCGACTAAATATTCAACATCTGCAGTCAATTATTTAGGTTATAGAAGCGAAAGACTCACAGTCAACTGCAATGATAATTCATCGTACAAACACTGTAATATAGACATACTTGGGGGCATGCTGTGGATGCAGTTCTAACTCAAACATGTATGCTGTGACGTCATGCTTGCTGTGACGTCACATCAAACATGACGCGTACAGCAAGCACGACGTCACAGCCAAGCATGACGTCACAGCAAGCAAGACGTCACAGCAAGCATGACGCTGTGACGTCATGCTTGTCATGACGTCATGCTTGCTACACTGTATGTACATACTACAAGCTATTGACCACCTAAGTTGACAACCGACTGCGGCAATCATGCAACATCTCATTACACATCAGAAGAACACACATCCGAATGATAATTGTAATAGATATTTTATAAGATCACAAAGGACAATGAGGATTGATAATAAAGAATAATCAATAGTTAGTGAATTGCGCTGATACCAACCTGCCACAATGAGCTCAGCTGTCTCGTATTCCAGTACACCACACTGATAATTTCCAGCATCATCAAAGATCACGTTATCTATTCGCAGGGTGTACTGATCGGGAACAGACATATTCACAGAAGCTCTTGGCTGGGTAATGTTACCAGACATGGAATTAAAGAAGCCTTTCTGATTTTCGGTGCCGACATCAGCTCTCTGCCACAGCACAGGCAAATTGAATGACTTCTCAACGTAGCAGTTGATGAAAGCCGTTTCATTCCGTCGAACAATGAGAACGTCTGGACTGACCTTCTGGACAAGGTCAGCATACGATGCTGGCATAGACAAACACAGGACCACAAATTAAACTCTTGTGAAGTAATAGGCCAACAGCAAATGCCTTTAATGTTACAGAACAAAAAATTTATAAATAATAATGGTAATATCATTCGTGTAACTTAACAAAACCATACACAGAATATAATCAACTTTAAGGCATTTATCCGTTGCAGTCCACTGGGGGGAGGGGGAACACAGCTGCTGTCGGGGTAGCTTACCATTTTATTTCTTCGCTACAGATGTGCTTCAACTGATGTAATACCTTCTGCCTAATTGTTCTCTAACTTTTGTCGTCCAATGCTAAATTTATTTCTCCTTAATTATTAATCATTCTGCAGTGTTAGAGTCGCTTTGTAATATTTGTAACCGAACTCCTTGTTCTAACGGATGCTTGAATTCATTCTTTTCCAGACTCCTACAGTAAGCTGGCTTCTTGCCCGGCTACAATTATGTACCGTTTGTAACAATTATATTACAAAATTTAATAATAAAACCACGTTTGGGTAATAATAATTATATGTCGAATAACTATGAGTATTCACACAATAGCCTTTATGGAGAGCTGCATACATAAACACATCAGGTACAATGCTGACCTAATATCAAATAACATAGTTCATATGAATGCACACTTCAGCCTTCATACATATCAGATTTATAGGTCCATATCAGATATATTACACAAAGTAATAGTACTACATTCACAATACAGAAATATATAACTACCACACATCCTAAGTATAAATGCACACCGGTTAGATTAGATTCATAGTTACGTAGCACTGGTTGGTTACTGACTTGCAAAGTCTACTGTGTATAAACAATCATAGAGTATTTGGCAGCTTGCAGAATAGAAGATTGTTGAACGCTGATCTCTCACTACAGCCCTCAGCCTGAAGTAGTGCAAGGTTCACCTAACCAGGGCCAGTGTGCTAAGTAAACACGCGAGTGACTACCTAATCTTTACAGCCAGTATTGATCAACTTATACTGCTTGGTAACTGAACATTCACAAGTTTGCCCGATTTTGTTATTGATAACATAGCCTGGCCCGTGGCGTTGAACCCCTTGATCTCACCTCGAGTACGTGTCTGTGATCTTTGCTTCGTCTGCGACCACTCACCAAATGAAGCGAGACATTATTTAGAAGTCCGCTTCACGGATAATCATAAATTCAACTCCCTGATTCCACTCGGCTCCTCTCCAGGCAATGATCGGTCTAGTATTACTTGAGGTTAGAAGAAAACGAAGGATCGTGAGTCTAGTTTAAGACATTCAGGGAGATCGGTCTCATCCGTACTTCAGAGGATTCTTTGATACGGTGATTGATGCGGATAAAACAACCGCTTCCGTTAAGAGCGTGCTTGAAAAGAAATGATTCTTCTACTTCGGTCAATTCTTGCTTGTCAAAGCCACAAACAGTCTCCCGGGTAACCAGGACCACGAATCCACGTTAGTGGGCCGATTAGAGAATCACGGCACAGAACCCACGTCTACTCACGACCCTGCTTCCAGTTCTGCCTTTCACCTCTGCTTCAATGTTTGCGACACAGCCGCCCGCGAGGACGATCGTGGCTGAAGGACTCTCCAAAGAAACAAATAACATCTAGCACATGAAACGAGCGTGTAATTAACGGAGCAATGTAACACAATTATACAGTTGCTTTTATTAGACTTGCATGATATAGGACTAGTATACATAGATACATAGCAATACATACCACGAAGAATTAATAGTTGAAACAGTCCGATGGCAAAGCTGATCCTGTAAGGCAAAACAGAACAATAGTGCTCCATTGTCATAGTGCTTGACTGCAGCGCTGTCAAGTAGAGGGTTAGATTAACATCCTATAGGAATGAAACAATTCAATTAGTGCTATCTCAACCACGCGATCTTCAGCACAAGGAATCTGCTGCAGGATTCCTGTACAGGTAAGCCACAGGTACGTCGATATCTAATTAATTATTGATTGAGTTAATTAATTAGCACGGCGGCGCCACGCTACATAGCAGCAGAATTTCATCATCAGACTAAATCAACATCAAAGTTGTTGCTTACACGGAAGTATGGAAGTATCTGCAGCAAGGCCTAAAGGCCTACAGGCCTAGCGCGCGTAGGCCTTTTACCACACGACAGTGGCATAGGCCTACGCCTTCAATGCTTCAAGGTCTACGTCGAAGGCCTACGTACATTCAAAGGCCTACACACAAGGTTAGCAGGCCCTGGCTTGAGCCAGAAGCTTGGTGCCATGGCAGCAGTGACAACTGACAGCAGCTGCTGCTGAAAAGTATGGGGCGCCAGATTTGAAATGGGCGAAGCATAAATATATTATTTGTAACCAGGATATGCCGTATATTTTATTAATGTAGCAAATCGATCTCTTTGGGATGCGAATCATATGCTATATCCAGCCGTAATAGATCTATGTTTAAACTACTTCCGGAGAGGCAGAACACTAGACACTGTAAAATAGATATTAATAATTGCGCATTAACTTCATATTAAAAAAATTAAATATAGGCCTATATGCCGGGCCGAAATTTAAAAGTTTGTCTAGCATGAATTGCGTCCAATAATTTGAGCTTCTTTCGCGAGATGACAACAGCAAACCTGCATGCAGGTTTGCAGTGATATGAGTCGAATTGTGGTTTTGAGTCGTACTATATTAAATTTGGACATTAGCCATTCATGTAACAACAATAATTGTAATGTTAATCATCCAACAACAATTTGCAGCAGCAATGATCCTCCACTGACAACCTAAGACGGAGGATACTTGAATGTTATTTTGTGTATGTGATGTTATAAAACTGTCCTTTTGCCTTGAATAAACGATGATGATAATATTGATATTCACCATGATCATTAGTCCAAATGCATTTTAAAACCACAACCAACGACATTATAATGAGATATATAATATATAATGTCTTTGACCACAACGTCGTAGGCCTATTGATGTTTTTACATCCCCGGCCATTTATAAGCATTTTAAACTTTTGATTGCTTGCACTTTTGCCAGACCAATAGTTGGGTGTGAACTGTAAATTATCTCAGTATTTCTCAACCTTTTCTACACTGGGGATCACCAATTTTTGGGGGAAATTTGAGGGATTCGCGGATCATAGGGTTGAGAAACGCTGAAGTATCGTATTATATAGTACTCATTGTTATAAAATATCAGGATAATCAGGAGCTGCGGCGCCAAATAGTGTTTCTTATGGTGGCGTGTTTAAAAATCTTTGTTTATAATTTATTTATTTATTTGTTGTTTATTTGATTATCTACATTTTGTATTGTTCACCGTGTGGAGATTTGAAGCGTAATTTTGAAATTTGTCGTCATTGCACGTACAAAACGGGGTGTGGTGAACAATCGTACCTCAATCTATTTTCCATTATATTAACTCCAATTGCAAAGACCTTATAAGTGGTTAAACCGAACTTTACAAAATTGATCATTTGGTGGACGCGTTTTCACAATTTTAATTATATTAATATTAAACAAGTCAATGCTAATGTAATTTATTACTATTACTTCGTAGTAGTAGTAAAGTTGAAATTAAGTAATAATTAAAAATAGATTTTATACAGTTCAAAGTATAGGGTTCTAAGGTTTCAAATTCGTATATGGTTCACAATGTGATCAGAGTTAGGGTTATTTAATTTGCATTGTAAACTTCTTTGGGGCAGAATTCCCTCTCTCAAGCACTGTTGACCTTTTGCATGTCTAGCATAATGTTGACCGTGAGCATATGTTCCTTCCTTCGCATACGTCATAGTTCATATGTCATAGTGTATAGGTCATTGATGTATTATGTGTTTAGGTTATATATGTTTCTGCTGTGTAGTGATGTGGACTAGATAGCTCGTAGTGCAGATCGACATAGCTGCTCAACATGCTGACATACGATGCTCTGCGCGGGATGTATCAGTTGCGCGAAACTATCGGATCAGGTTCATTAGACTACTCTTTATTTGTTAGTGTAATAATTATTACTGAGTTCTTATGGAGTATCACGATTCTCTTCGCGTTAGGTATGTTTGATTAAAAATGTTTTCTTTTGTTGAATAAAAGCTATTGTGTTTCATTGTGCGATATAATTTAAGTATAACATTAATTAGATACAATTTGATTCATTTGAAGCCATTCATTAAATTTAACATAATATGTCAATCTGAATTAGCATATAATAAAATTTGTTTGATCTCGGAAAATTTTTCGTTATTATGTCGTTACAAATGTCAGAGAATTGTACTTTTCTCTTATGTTTGAGCTAATATTGTGCAAAGCTAAATGTACATACTGTATTGCAATGTTTCAGGTGGTTTTGCTAAGGTAAAGCTGGCTTATCACTTAGCCACTGGTGATCCGGTCGCTATCAAGATAATGGACAAGAAGGCTCTCGGCTCTGAACTTCACAGAGTCCGCGTTGAGATTGATGCCATGAAGTCTTTGGCTCATCAGAACATCTGCAAGCTGTACCAGTTCATTGAGACCGATGATACTTTCTTCATGATATTAGAGGTTGAGCTGCTACTCGAAAATGTTAATTTTTTAAAATATTGTCAAATAAACTCTTGCATTTGATTGTGTGGTTTTATTGATCATGGCTTTTTGTGATGCTACTTTATAGTATACTGATTGTGAAATAATTACCAGAAATTTTTCTTGGAAATGATGCAACGAAAAATATTAATTTTGCACAATAATAACATAATAAAGGGTGGTTATTAATATTCTAAATGCTATATGCATATGCTCAGCTAAGATGACCCAGATGAATCACCCTGAACATGCTTGTAAACAGTTTCATCCTGAGTACAAAGGAAAGCATTTCGGTAGCATCCAAACAACTTCTATTAGCTGTAGTGCAAATTAAGAATAATTTCAGTTGACGACCAGTACCGATGATGAATGGGTACTTATTAGCCTAATAATAGCAGTATTTGCAAAAAGTGTCTGTATAATGTTGACAGTGGCAACTGAAAGACATTTATTTCTGATGATTTTAATTTAGTTAAATATGAGGATGATGATAGTGCTCTGTCCGAAGACAGGTCCTGGCGATATATGTGGATGATGATAGTGCTCTGTCCGAAGATAGGTCCTGGCGATGGTTATTTGTCTTGCGTATTACTACGCATGATTTTAACCGCCGATCCACTAGGCCAGATGAGCACGGGTTGGCGGCCAAAGGTCCTTCCCGTAAATATATTGCTCATTAATATCTTTATACAGATATACACAGTAAATGGTATGCACAGTAAAGATTGTTTCGTAGGTGACGCTCTCTTTTGATCTATGTTTCAGTACTGTCCTGGCGGAGAACTGTTTGACTACATAGTTGCACGAGATAGACTTCCGGAGGATGAAGCAAGAGCGTGCTTCAGACAGATCATCGCTGGTGTTGCATACATACATCAACAAGGCTATGCACATCGTGATCTCAAACCAGTTTGTCATATTGCCTAATTACTTGTCTGTTTGTTACTATTCAATAAGTCACATTCATGACCACTTGTCTGTTCGTCACTATTCAGTTAGTCACATTCATGACCGCTTGTCTATTCTTTACTATTCAGTTAGACACATTCCCGACCTGTTGTGCATTTATTCAGTGAGTTCATATACCTTCCTCAAACCAGTTACTCACATTCCTCGCCTGTTGTGCATTCATTCTATGTTGTAGCAAGACAATAGAGCAAGCCAATAGAGCAAGCTAATAGAGCTATCGCTCTATTAGCGTGCTCTATTAGCTTGCTCTATTGGCTTGCTCTATTGGCTTGCTCTATTGTCTTGCTTTATTGGCTTGCTCTATTAATTGGATGCTTTAGTGGTGCTCACCTTTATCAGCTGTTACTCTGCTGGTTGCCAGAGAGCCAGCAGAATATTTTGTTTAACTACTATACGAGTTAATCTGAAGAACAGTTGCGTTCTGATGTCGATCTTTCGTACTTTAATTCTGCTCTGTTATCTCGATGAAAATAAATTGCATACTGCTTTTGCTGACAGGTGAAGCAGTAATTTTATTTATTTTTCTACGCAGCTTTCAAATTTACTTATATTTATCTTTCATATGCATGCTGTTTGCATATAGACAAGTGTTGTTTATCTGAAAGTACAGTGAACTGAAAGTAAGTGACGACTTTAAGCCGTGAAGTGCATAGTTGATGGAACCTGGATTTTTTCCGTGATTATATTATGCCAAACAACGTTGTGGCTATAATATGACAAGAGCTTCAGTTGATCTAGTATTTTATGATCCTTTTAGTTACCTTGAATGCATTTGTGTTATGGTGAGTCGACAATGTGTGAGTTGTTTAATGTACACGTGTGTGTGTGTTTGTATGTTGCAGGAGAATGTGTTGCTTGATTCGGATCAGAATATAAAGCTGATTGATTTCGGTCTGTGTGCCCAGCCTAAGGTAGGAGAACTCGAGAGCCTGATAATAACCAGATTAGAATATGTAAGATTCGTAGGAGGACGTTAGTTGAGTAGCCAGCTGAGGATTTGCTCAACAATTTCATGTGTTCATTGAAAGACTTTTTGTAAATTCTTTGTTTGCTTCACTAAGAATTTATTCTCTTCATTGTGTTGTTGTTTATTGGGACACAGTAGGATGCAGTTGTGATGTCTGTGATGTGGGATGTGGGTTGCGATGTCTATAGTGTGGGATGTGGATGTGATATCTCTAGTGTGGGATGTGGATGTGATGTCTGTAGTGTGTGATGTGGTTGTGATGTCTGTAGTGTGGGATGTGGTTGTGTTGACGATGGTGGGATGTGGTTGTGATGTGATGTGTAGGGTGGTATGGAGAGTCCCTTGCAGACTTGCTGTGGTAGTCCAGCCTACGCTGCACCTGAGCTTGTCATTGGCAAGTCGTACTTGGGAGCTGAGGTAGGAGAAAAGCTCCTTCCTTGAGGGGGGGTGGCTCAAGTTAGTCTTTGATTATGAGGTGATGTCGATCAGTTTGACATCACTTAATTTGAGCTAAAATCAGTGTTGCCAGAATGATTCATTATCCTATGCTTACTGAATGAAGTCGATGCTACTTTCGTGCACAAATTTGTGAATTCATTTGAATATATAATTATTAATTCTGAGTGAATAGACTCGCAAGGAGGTTTTTGCCTGTAGTTACTCTCTATGTTCATCGACGTCTGCTAGTTAATCAGTAGGTTAGGTGAGTCATTGATTCAATTGGATTCTAAAGGTGAGTTATTGATTCAATTAGATTAGGTGAGTTATTGATTTAGTTGATGCTGTTTACATTTTTGACATGATAGTTATGTAACATGTTTGTAGCAAATTTGTTTCCCGGTTTTTGCCAACACCAGTATTTCTTGAATAACTTGTAGCTGCTTCCCTGATCTTTTTGTTTGTAGTTAACAGGCAGCGAAATTAGTGAAATATTAACCAATATGGTATTGGTAGACTTGAAATTGACGACAATAATGGGGCGAACAGTGATACTCAATTATTGAACGATTATAGACGATGATAGTATGAAAACGTTACTTTAAAAACTATTGCATGGCAGAGGCTATAAATGCGAAGTAAAACTCAATTTTTAGGTAAATTTCTTAATGATGCCTAGGCCTTGTTACATCGTTTGTGTAAATGTGTTTTGATTGAAGAATTAAATACTTGTCTGGATCAAAGTGTTTTCACTGTATTTGAATGTTGGTTGACGTATGAATGGTCACTGCTTTTGTTCATGTTTTGCAATATTTAGGTAAACTTTTAAATCATGATTGATGCTATACTCCATGTTTGAATGTGCTCAATCATGAATTATGATTGATGCTCTACTCTATATTTAACTGTAGATAATCTCATGGTGGGTGTTTGTAGGTGGACTTATGGAGCATGGGAGTTCTCTTGTACGCTCTGCTTTGCGGATTTCTGCCGTTTGATGATGACAATATCCAGATCTTGTACAAAAAGATAGGGGTACGTTTTCGTATAGTTTGTTGATTTTTAAAAATAACTGTAAATTTCGGTAAATATTAAGTATATTGCTAAACATTGAATTTTAATTTGTTAATGTGAGCAGCTTTAAAACCAATTTTATGTAACATTGCTCTAAACATCATGTTGATGGTATCCTGTGCATTCCTGTGCATTACTAGCTGGATCTATTTTTATATTGACTAAAAAATTGTTGTTCAATATTGTTTGCTGTATTGCATTTTTGAGTTGACGTTTATTATTGTTGTTGTCGTCGTTGTTACGTGTTGAAGCATGCTACTTCATCATCACCAATTTCTATTATTTTCTTGTGCATGATGTCTGAGCTGAGCACAAGTATGGATTTGAACTAATGACCCTTAGGACTACTAACCCTTAGTCGCCTCTTACGGCTTCCTCTTTACCAGGCTGTGCGATGGCAGTATTCTCAATCCCCCCGCCCCCCCCGTCCCCCCACACCCACAGGCTTCTATTCTCTTGTAATGGACTGGAAGTTGTTCATAGTGTCTATTACATCTTCAGAGTCATTGGTACATTGACATTGCGTAGAAGCTGGTGCGTATTTGAGGATACTCTTATTGTATCTAATCGATAGTGTATGAATGATTTGGAACAGCATGTGGACTAATTGTAATTGTAATAGTTGTAATGTAATGACATGGATGGGAGTTCACTGTCTTGTTGCCTGTGTGGTTCAGGATGGAAAGTACACGTGTCCGAAGTGGTTGAGTAGGGAAAGCCGGGATCTCCTGGATGCGCTGCTTCAAGTTGATCCGAAGAGACGGATACCGATCCATCATCTTCTCTTCCATCCCTGGCTGACGAAGGGCTACCAGCTGCCGGTTGAGTGGAAGACAAAGTTCCAGGTTTCTCTTTAACTCTCTTCCGCGTCGCCCTCTGTACAACTTGTGCTACTTGTATGTTAAACAATACTGTTGTTTTTTAAATTCAATTTAACCTAGAGCGTTGAAATAACTGTTAATAAGCATGTACTGTATAGTTGATCTTGTCGATCATTGGTGCCTGCCAACAATTCATCTGCTAGCGGACTGCGTCTGCTTGTACCATTTATTCCAGTTTATGTCAGTATTGGTAGATAGAGCCTTGGATGTGGCATTAAGTAGGTCAACTGTATTTGAGTATGCATTGCATAGCATTGTTCAGGTTTAAATTGAGTGAACTATTTGCTGTCAGATGCTGGTTCTACCTTGCCTGTCTCATTACTTCTATTGTCGAGTGACAATAATTAGTCAGAAATATCTTGTGATTTCACTAGACATTTAACACGCGCACTTAATTACAAATACGTCAACTGTTGAATACAGGCTTAGACTTGTTTTTTTTGCTGAGTTAGTTCTTCATCTATTGATGGCATGCATTGTGTGTGACAGAGGAACGTTCTTGACGACGACTGTGTCACTGAGATGGCCGTACATTATGGCAAGAGCCGCAGCGAGATCAAGGACCTGCTGTCTCAGTGGTCGTACGATTACGCAACGGCCACGTATCTCTTGCTGCTCAATAAGAAGCTTAGTGGACGACCCATTCGTCTCGTCAGAAACAGAGTACTCGGTGACCTCCATCAGGTTAGCATGCAATTTTATGTGACCCTTATCAGGTTAGCATGCACTTTTACGTGACCTTTATCAGACTAGCATGCACTTTTACGTGACCTTTATCAGACTAGCATGCACTTTTACATGACCTTTATCAGGTTAGCATGCACTTTAACGTGATCTTTATGAGGTTAGCATGCACTTTTACATGACCTCCATCAGGTTAGAATGCACATCTTTGTACTTTGATAGTAGAGCATTTAGTTACATTGCAAAGATTTTCACTCAAATTAAACTGTAGAGTATCAGCATCGACCTCTTATAGTCTTGTTTTCACTTTCGCATGATGTTTGTGCTGAGCGCAGTTATGGACTTAAATAAAGTCCCTCAGGGATCACTATGGTTGGATTTTGTACTGCCAAATGCCCCTGCTGACGCCAACCCGTTCTGGGAATTTTAGAGATTTTCCTCCTCAGAGATTTTAGGGATTTTTCCTCCTCAGAAATATATGACATCTTATAAACTGTTCAATGGTGCAAGCATTTTGTAGTTAGAGACTTTATAATACCAGTAGAAAATGGGTCTAACCATGAAATTTCAATTACAACTCAGCGGAAACATGTTTCTTTTCATATGTACAGTGTACTGTTTAAGCTAATTGTATTGCTTATTTATGGACAGCTGTTATATTACCGCATAGGTATTTATTTGGTGTAAATTCGTAATGACGTTGCTTTTCAGTTCTTGTCGTCATGTATATCTCTCATAAGTTCTGCCATTGATTATTCTTATTCTTGTTGAACTATGTCCGAGGCAAATGTTTACTTGTTGGTAAAGTTAAATATAAATTTGTTGTTTGATTTGCTTTGTGATAGCATTCAGTATTTTCCGAGCAGACGTTACCGAAGAGCCTGGACATTACGGAGACTCTGGAGCAGACGTACTATGACTCATCCAAGTCGTCGCGACCCCGCGAACCCCGACGTAACAAATCCTGCAGAGCGACTGGGTCCACCGGTGTCCAGCGTCCGACGAGGGCGTACCAGTGCCGGTCACGTGACCGTGCGACTGACGAGCCGACCGAACGGTTAATGGCCGCTGAGTTGAGCAACAACGTCGAAGCGTCTGCAAGAAAGTCTTGTGATGTGGCAGAAGGTCAGGAAAAGGAGAATTTCTTGGTGCCTCGGACTCCGAAGATTTCAACCGCTCGCCAGGCGAACTCGAACAGGACGTCTCCGTCTGGAAGAAATGTGAACCGGACTCAGACCGCTGCGAGGAGTCCACCGATGTCGGCACTCCTCACACCGTCGTATGCCGGCCGATGTCGTGACTTGCTCGGGGTCTCGACATTGTCACCGTCACGATCCATGGACTCTCAGATCAACAACCTTACGATGTCATTGACCTCGACACCTGTCAGTGAACATGTGTGAGTATAGACCAGCGTTAGTCTGTATCAGGTGTGTCGAGGGTGAACATAAATTTGTCAAGTTTCGGCGTAGGCATGTCAATTTCAAAAACTTTACATGCCTAGAGAACAAGAGAGAAAATTTCGATTATTGGAGACGTCTAACCCTTTGTGAAAAGGGAAAAACTGATGTAAAATGTTGATGATGATGATGATGATGATGATTCATTACCGTGAACTACATTTGTGTGTGTGGCCTTACACAGCCAGATGTGATTGATTGGCTTAGAGATTGAGTCGACAGTCTCAACTAAGCCTGCAAGGAATTTACGGCTCTAAGCCTTGCAGTGTCAACTGAGTTTGTTGGATTTTAATCGATTAATAATAAATGAGTTTCAATTGATCAGAAGTATTAGCAATTATTCATTAATTAAGCTATTAATTACGCTTATTACGAAATAATTATTTAGAATGTGTACTTTTAATTGTTATAAGTTTAACACTAGCAAATTATTTAATTGTAGTTGATTTTGTTTCTCTAGACAAAGAATTGATTGTGTTTTCTTCAGGTCCGGTGGATCGGTGGACACAGAGATGGATCGCTTGCATCTTCACATCGACACCCCATGCTCCAAGTCTACGACCGCCAGTAAGAAGTCTATGCTCGGGAGCTTTGAGCGAGGAATGGACCGACTTCGCTGCATGTTGACTCCCAAGAAGAAACTGTACGCAAGCAGTAAACCACGCGTTGTCAAGGTAAATATAGAATGTGCCGTCATTGCTTCAAAACTAGCATTGTTTAGGTAAATACAGCGTGCATGCTGTATTTCTTGCTTAATACCCAGTACTGCTAAGGCTCACACAGTGAGTTTTGCATTCACATGCATCTAATCCAGTACCTGGCCTAAGGTCCCGTTTGCAAAATGGTGTTGGGGGGATTTCTCACTTCCAATGAGTAAGGGGGTCCCTAGACATGAAAAATCACCGAGGTGCTTGTCGCCCAGGTGGT
>JAQFYQ010001266.1:0-13717 GCA_034694885.1 Buchholzia appendiculata | reverse complement strand
GACTTTCTAGTTGTAGTTGTAGTTATAATTAACTAATTCATTTCTTTCTAGTTATTAGCTATTTTAGTTTTAGTTTTTTAGTTAATTACAAAGACACTGCCTCACGCCTCCCAATTTGTGTTCTCCTCGGAAGCGAGCGTGTTATAAAAGTTACATTATTATTATTAATAATATTTATTGATCTTGTTTGTTTGTTTGTATTGGCACGTCAGCACCAGAGGGCTATGTTGTGCCTTTGATATGTTAGTTGTTCTCAAATACAGGATATTTTTTAAAGGGTAGTGCACTCAAGCAAGTAAACAATAGAGTTAGTGTAGTACTAGGCTGCTACTAGAATAGAATAACATCAGTATAAATAATCTGCACAATACTTATAATGGTTTCACTTCATTTTAGGATGTAATCTTAACTTGTCATATTTGATTATTTGATTATTTGATTTATTGATTTTGTCGTGTGTATGCTGAACCGAGACGATATACCTGTACATGTTGTATTCTTTGATGCATTGTTTGTTGAATGTTTGAAGGTGTATGACATGGAGGAAGAAGATGAAGAAGAAGACGTGCTTGCTACGACACACCGACCACTCACAGCTGATGGCGAGCGACCTCTCACGTCGGCCACTAACCCGGCTCCGCACGAGTCGCAGGCAATCACAGCGAGTGCTCAGATTGCTCGCTCAATGCTTCGCAGCACCTCGCTCAGTCAGTATCCCACCGGTCGGTATCTAACCCTCAACTTCACGACAACCTGGGGTGATGCTCACTACCTGGGTCTCACTGGGTTCGAAGTGATCGACGGCACCGGTAGCGTCATTCAGGTCTCAGCTGACTGCCTTGATGCCGACCCCCGTGACCTCCGAGTTCTGAGTGGATACGAGGCCGACGACCGGACCCTGGACAAGCTCGTGGATGGTGTGAACGTGACGACGTGTGATGAGCACATGTGGTTGATACCTTTCACTGCGGGCGAGCAGCATCTCATGAAGGTCGACCTTGGTCAAGTCCATCATGTGATGGCACTACGTGTGTGGAACTACAACAAGAGTCCTGATGACACGTATCGAGGCGCACGAACCGTGGAGGTAGATCTGGACGGGACTGTGTGCCATTCACCGCTAGGCACAAGCACGTTTCTCATTCGTAAGGGTCCGGGGAATTGCTTCTTTGACTTTGCTCAAGACATTACTCTGACACGACAAGGGTACGACAAGTCTGAGGAAATGTTGGCAGGAGGATTGCATCGACTGAGAGAGACGACGGGGTCGAGGGACGAAACGAAAGAAGCCAGCGAGGCGGAGTACGAAGTGGTTCAAAGGCCGTGCGGTTTTATCTACCAGCTTCAGCTTCTGTCGTCCTGGGGCGACCCGTACTACATCGGACTCAACGGCATCCAACTGTACGACGGCAATGGACTCGAGATCAAGCTTACTCAGCGCAACATCGCAGCTTTCCCAGACAGTGTCAATGCTCTCAGGAGGAAAGTGGAAGATACTGGCATTGGTGCTAGTCACGGCGGAGAGACGGAGGATGTTCGTACGCCTGATAAACTGATCGACGGAGTGAATGATACTCTAGACGGACGACACATGTGGCTCGCTCCAACATTGCCGGGTGTTCTCAACCGACTGTACATCATATTTGATGAGCCTGTTGAAGTGTCGTCACTCAAGATGTGGAACTACAGTAAGACTCCGGCACGAGGGGTGCGAGAGTTCGCATTGCTCGTAGATGATCTTGTCGTGTACAGCGGTATGTTAGATATGATCGACGCTCAAGGTCCAGCGCGCAAATATCAAACAGTTCGTTTCTCCGAGAGAAGCTGTGCAGCGATGAAGTCGAGAGACTCCACCTGGACTGTGTCCGATCCAGGCGAACAGATCGTACAGTTAATGAACAACTGCAAAGTTGTGGACGCAGAAGTTACGACAGCTCAACTAGACAAGAGAAATAAAGGCGTGCCTCGAATAAATAAACCTGTAGATCAAGCGCTTAGACCAAATACAAGCGTTCCAAAGAGTAGCAGAACAGTTAGGTAAACATAAAAAGAACAGTTAGGTAAACATGAAAGCAGCTTATGTTTAAGCTGCTTATGTTTACTTATGTTTCAGCTAGGCAAGATAGGAGAATCATTAGGACAGCTGATGAAAGCAGCTTCAGCTAGGCGAGATAGGAGAATCATTAGGACGACTGGCGAGTGCTTTAGTCAAGTATAATGTAAACTCATTATTTACATAAAAGCTGCAAGACAGTATTGGGTGATATGTCAGAATAGTTTACGTAAAAGTTGCAAGACATTATTGGGAAGGACCTTAGGCCGCTCACCCATGCTCAACTGGCATAGTCGGTCGGTGGTTAAGTCATGCGTAGCAGTACGTAGGAAAAATAACCATCGCCAGGACCTGCCTTCGGACAGAGCACTATCATCATCATCATCATTGGGCTATATGCGAGAATATTAATTTATGTGCGTTGACTAATATATAACCTCAAACTTTTTGTTCACACTAATTATTTTATCTATATTATTAATTGTAGAATTTTGTGATATTAAGAAAGTATGGTAAGACATTGTGACATTAAGAAATTAGGTTAGATTCTGGGTGTAACATTTGAGAAGAAAGCGTTGTCACCACATGTGAAACGGGCCTGTGTCACGGTTCACAGCAGCTAAGCTGCTCTTCTGTCGCCCCCACATAAATCCTGCTGTATACAATACACATGTACTAATTTATGTCCAGCAGCAATCGGGCACTAATCTAGGCCTAGCAAATAGAGGGCTAATCTAGGCCTAGAAACTAGAGGGCTAATCTAGGCCCAGCAACTAGAGGGCTAATCTAAGCCTACCAACTAGAGGGCTAATCTAAGCCTAGCAACTAGAGGGCTAATCTAAGCCTAGCAACTAGAGGGATAATCTAAGCCACACAACTAGAGGGCTAATCTATGCCTAGCAACTAGAGGGCTAATCTAGGCCTAGAAACTAGAGGGCTAATCTAAGCCATGAAACTAGGGGGCTAATCTAAGCCTAGCAACTAGAGGGCTAATATAAGCCTAGCAACTAGAGGTGTATACTGTCATCTTAGTTGAACAATGTGTAATGTATATAATGTTGTAGTCCAATACTCGGTTATGAACTGTGCCAATACTTTCTGTTGATAAAACTTCTTGTCCAATGAATGACTCAAACATGTCTTTGTACTTTGAGCTCAGTCACTCAAGCTCAGTCACTCCAGCTCAGTCACTCTTACATCATTTCAAGGACAACGATCTTTGTTTTCGCTTTGCACTGAATGTTACACTAACTTTATCATGGTAACCTAGTAATCGCTCTGTTCCAATAGGCCAACGTTAGTTGTATAATGTAAACCAGAGAGAGATATTGTACTAACAACTAAAGCAAATGGCCCAGAGCGCCCAGTCAGAGCAGGGCATTACAAAAGACTCGCCATCATTTCTGCACATACCAGTGTTTCTCAACTTTTTCTACTCTGGAATCAACAAATTTTTTGGATAAATCTAAGGGATCACTTATTTTTTCTTTGGAACTCACAAAAACAGCATGATCAAATATCCATCGAAAAACAACAGTGTTAATAGCAAAATAACATATCATCAACTCCACATGATTGGTCATTTGAACATCATCGGTTCAACTATTGTTATTGTTATAAATCCAATGCGACCTAAAATTTTATCAAAAAAGTTCCCATGTACAAAATGACATCCGTTTTAATGTGATCCTTTTAAATCCGTTTAATGTGTTTTATGTGATTAATCATATTTTGTTCATGCTGCTCGCCAGGATCACATGGAACCTCTCCACAAATCACATGTGATCCGCAAATCACATGTGATCCGCGGATCATAGGTTGAGAAGCTCTGCGCTACACAATGAGCAATGAGATCGTGACAGGAAGGGCATCCTACTGAAAGACTTCTGCTCGATTTCTAACGATGTCAACGCAATGCTAATAAGTGAGCTAGTCTAAGCAATGCTAATATGGCAAGCTAATCTAAGCAGTGCTAATATGGCATGCTAGTCTAAGCAAAGCTAATATTGCACGCTAGTCTAAACAATGCTAATATGTAAGCTAGTCTAAGCAATGCTAATATGGCATGCTAGTCTAAGCTGTGCTAATATGGCATGCTAGTCTAAGCAAAGCTAATATGGCGAGCTAGACATAGATATATACAACTCCATGTTATGTTGCTTATGTTGTTTTATTAATAAGAGCATCAATAGATTGACAGTATGATACAGAAAATAAAATAAAACGATTAACATCGATAATAGTAATTTTAACAACAACCAATCAAATAAATAAAAAGATTATTACACAAGCGAGCAATCACCTCGCTTTATTAATGTAAAAGTACAAGCTCTCAATACTGTACAAACTTGTTTGTACAAACATTGCTGATTTCATGTCGACCCATGCAAACAATAATCCAGTCTCGATGGCAAATACAGGTTGAAGACCAAGGATATTTAGACAGACACTTCCTGCATGCATAACATAAAGAATGAGTACCTTGGCCGTCTATACAACTTCACATTCCACGATCGCAATAAAAAGCTCATCGTCTAAGAAGCTGAACACAAATCTATACAATATATCTCACTACCACACACACATTTAAAGGTGTACAATTAAATGTAAGAAAAATAGAATTATTCTTGTTGCATATAATAAATGATGAATTCTGTTCCAGTGTGTCACGCATCGTCATCAAAGTCGATGGTTGATTGCGAGCTGTCGGACGATGTGCAGACAAACTCTGGATCACTGTCTAGTATGGTCCTTGCCCTACGCTGTTGCTGCTGCCTCGCGTTGCTGCCTATAAAGTCTGCTTCCATTGTTCTGCCACTCTCGTTGCTCGATTCGTTAAACGAACCGTCCGACTCGGAGCTACCGTGAAATCTCCGCCTCGACTGAGCGAATTTCCGCCTCGCACGAGACGCCGTGCCGCTTATTTCGCCAGGAATGCGGCTAGCTCTCCGGCTGCAGTCAATCTTGTTACTATCGCTGCCCTCGTTCATTCCCTCGTCACATTCGTACGTCACCTGTGACTTGCAGCAGTGTTCCTCTACCAGGCGTTGCCGGTGCCCATCGAAGGAAATACGCGAAAGCTTGGCAAGGTTGGCAAGGCCTAGTTGGATCTTCATCTTGACATGGTCCGGGACGATGAGTTGACTGGGAACGAGCTGACGGAGGAATGTGTTCATCGTTTGACAAGCGTCAGACTTGGTCTCCGACCGGACATCGGTCTCAGTCACTACGTCCGACGTACGCTTCGAGTCGGCTGATAACTTGCTCATGTCCTGCTGCGAACTATCGCTCTGCCCTAACATAGCTTTCATTCTCACAGTCTTTATATTACTACTAACTGAAGCCTTCGGGCTTAATTTAGCTGTGACTAGAAGTTCGGATGAGTCATGTGACCTGCTCTCACCCTGCTTGCTGCTTCCTAGACCGTTGCCTAGCAACTGCTGCTTCTGCTTCGAACAAGGCGTGCGATTCAGTTGCTCTGTTCTTGACTTGTCTTTAGCTGAAGGCAGCTTGGCACTCGCAGTCACTGCACCGTCCACCATGGCACCCTTGTCAACACACGGTTTCTCTTTGCTGACAGCCGACGTCAAGCTGATGCCACTCTCAACATGCTCAGTACTGGTGACTGAAGAGGAGCTTCCACTCTGGTCAGACTGTCTGTCGTCCTCTCCATCGGACTTGATCAGTTTACCACCTTCACTCTTATCTTCGTTTATCTTATCACTGCCGACTGTATCACTGCTCGCGACTCCTGCTGGGGTGCTTGTATTCTGCAATAACTTGCGAGACAGAGATTTAGGCAATTGATTCGAGTTCAGTATCCACTTATCACCTTCAGCGAGAAGTTCCTCAAAAGAAGTTTTCTTTTTCCGACTAACGGGCGGCACGGTCCTGGCCCGACTATCTACGTTATGACCTTCTGCTTGAACGCCAGCAGTTCTAGTCTTGCTGTCCATGTGCTGACTGTCTGCCATACCTGACTGCGCGCCGGCATTGGGCACATCGCACGGCTTGATGACTGCATCATTAACACTTGAAGCTGAACTACCATTTGACAAACTCCGTTGAGTTGATAGCACAGAACTGACTGGAACTTTTCCTGAATCAACTTCTGAAGATATACTTGTCTTAACTGAGTTCACAACAGCACCAGAGGACCTGAACTTCTTCACAGCTGCCTCGCTTGATGAATTCGATGGACCTAAAGCATGACGAGATCGTTTGCTTAATCTTTCAGTGACAGATGCGTCTTCTTGTCTCTTCTTCAAAGCGTAGTTACCTTGAGTATCACCTACAGTGTTGTTCTCCGAGATCCCGGTTGCCTGGTTGCTGACCGCGAGTCGTTTCTTCTTCACATCAAAGCCAGACACGTGTGAGCCTGGTCGGCGTTTCCTGTCCATACCAAAGCTCGTTGCACGTTGAGCGGCGTTGCCCAGTTCTTTGCTACGAGGATCTACGGAATCGGTTCCGCTTCGCATTGCTTTAGTTTTTTGCTTAGAGATATTATGGATCAACGACAAAGGATTTTGATGAGAACTCGTTTCACTGCCGTCTGAAGACGCCTGTCCATCGGCGTCCCTCTCCGAGTCATCCACCGACTTCTTGAGATCACTAGTACCCAATGCTGCCTCCTTCGCTGGACACTGAGCCGGAGAGAACTTCAAAGTTTTACCGATGTCCAGAAATGACTTCCTCAACTTGTTCAGCTTGCTACTCAATGATTCCTTAAAGTTTCCGGTATGTTTGAGAGCGAGCGATTTCGCATCAGTTGAACCTTGACCCGAGGCCCGAGTGAGTGATGCTTTACTCGCATCTCGCTCGGTGTCCACAGGCGAATCAGTGTTTCTGTCTTTAACTCTCTGTTCGGTTGAGATTACTTCTAGACTACTAGGCCGATAACTCACTGATGAAGCGAGTCTTTGCGTACACGAGTCTACACTGCGATCAACCGATGACCTCGATTGCGCCGCTCGGTCACTCGACTGTCCGGCGTTCTTTCTGCGCTGTCGACCGAGCTTATTCGCGTTGCTGCTCGCTCCACTCGCGTCACCACTGCTCACAGCTTCGCTCGGCGTTGTAACAGATCCAACTGCAGCGTCCACAGCAACCGTAGACTTGCGCACTCGTTTTCTAGCAACTACTCGATCGGCATTCTCATCACGCCTCTTTCCAGTTTCACCGCCAGATACGGAGTGGATCAGATTGGAAGAACTGTTAAGGACTGTAGTAGCTAAAGCAGACTTGAGGGCTTCCATGCGTCGAGCCGCTCGGAGAATTCCTTCCGGTTCATCATAGAAGGTTCCAGTCGAGCGATGTCCTTGGATCAGAATGTCGTCCACGTTCTCTGGGTCAGCTTCCACTCCGGCTCCTTCTATCTTCTCCTCTTCTTTCTCTCCACCCCCCTCCACAGCTCCAAGCTCTGAAGGTGTCAGCTCAGTCAGCTGAGAAGTGAAGATCTCCTCCTTCATGCGATACAACAACGATCTCAGTCGCTCTCGCTTGTTGACCATGTAGCAGAGATTACGAACTCTTTCCAAGTCTTGCCGGAGATGTATGAACATCTTCATACGAGCGATCAGACTGTCCTCACGCTGTTTCAACAGCATGTCACCTGCAAGGCAACATGAGAGATATGAGTAACACGAGTCATGAGTAACACGAGTCATGAGTAACACGAGTCATGAGTAACACGAGTCATGAGTAACATCAGTCATGAGTAACATGAGTCATGAGTAACACGAGTCATGAGTAACATGAGTCATGAGTAACATGAGTCATGAGTAACATGAGTCATGAGTAACACGAGTCATGAGTAACATGAGTCACAGCTTTATCTAGATTTGATGATGAATGATGGACCATCATTCATAGTCACTATTAGTCAGTCATCAGTCAACATCAGTCACACATCAGTCAGACATCAGTCAGACATCAGTCAACATCAGTCACACATCAGTCAGTCATCAGTCAGACATCAGTCAGTCATCTGTCAGTCATCAGTCAGACATCAGTCAGACATCAGTCAGTCATCAGTCAGTCATCAGTCAGTCATCAGTCAACATCAGTCAGACATCAGTCAACATCAGTCAGTCATCAGTCATACATCAGTCAGACATCAGTCAATCTGTCTGGCACTCATTCATATACATGCATCTTACAGACCCAACTCAATCATTCATTCACATCTTGTCTTCAACAAGAGAAGACGTATTTGGTGTGAATAAACCCAAGGTCACTAGCTCAGTGAGATAAGCACTCACATCATGTACTACAGGTCACGGGTTCAACTCCAGGGTCACGGGTTCAACTCCAGGTCACGGGTTCAACTCCAGGTCACGGGTTCAACTCCAGGTCACGGGTTCAACTCCAGGGTCAGGCAGTGTCATTGACTTATCGGAAACAAAATCAGGTGTGCAAGATTTGTCGCCTCTGTTGCCAAGCAGTACAAGTTTGTACTAGCTGTAAAAGGCTAGCTCTGGTAAACTGACGTTTTGGCCTTGCACACTGACCCCGGCTAGGCGAGCCTCGCACATCCGGCTGAAGTGGACAACAAGTGTCCTTGCAAACCTTCTATCCACAAGATGCCAAACACATTTATTATTTATGTTCAAAATAAACCTCACAAGTTCTCAAAATGATCTTTCAGGATACTTTTGCAGTTGTCGAAAAATTACAACCATAACAACAATAAAATCAAACATCGATGAGACATGATTAAAAGATCGCTTACCTTCTTCGATCTTGGGCATTAGTAGAGGCTTGTTGAAGTGAGACTTCCTCTTCAGCAGCCAGTACGTGTAGAGAAACTCGACGGCGTCGTCGTCTATGTTCTGCTGCTGAGCGACTTCCTTGCACGACACGTGGTCGTAGAACTCCTCCGCCAGCCTCATCAACCGATGTGAACGTAGCTCTTTGCGCTGAGCCTCCGACAAGTTTCCGTCACCACAGTCCCCCCCGCCAGCAGTGTAGCCCTTGGTCCGTACATCTGCTGACCCATAACCAGCCAGTGAGGCAGAGCTACCCGTCGAGCACGACCTCAGTTCTGTCTCGGCAGCTAGCAGCAGCGAGTGTTTGACATCCAACTTACGAACTCCGTGCAATGTCTTTGTCCTAGACGAGTCTTCACAGCTACTCCTCACCGATTCACTCTGCGCTGACCTCGATGAACCAGCAGCTGGCAAAACAGCTTCACCTCGATGGACTTCAGACGTTGAACCAGTGCCAGGATCAGAAGTACACGTGACATCACGCATCAAATCATTCTCTGAGTTCTGAAAAGTTTCTGCATCGACCAAACCAACCTGAGACGTATTACCGACAATGCTCGCATCAGATAACTCTGAATTTTCTTTTACTTTTCCTTTCTCTTTCGCCAAGCTCAGCTTCGAGTGTCTGCCACTCCTTTGCTTCACACCGAAGTCCGATGTTTTTACAACCGACGTACTTGATATGTTCCGTCCTCTGCAGGATAAACCAGAATTCTGTGACAAAACGTGAGACCGGACAGAATCAGCACCAACAGGTTTGTCTTTTAGACTCACATCTCCATGGGCTTCACCTACAACTTCATCAATTGTTACGTCATAGGAGAAGTGATTAGTTCCAAGACACGAATGCTTTCCGAGGTCACTCCTGTCACCGATTTCACTCGGAGAAACGTTGTCAGCTTTGGGCCCGTTATCAGCGACGGTTTCAACAGCAGCCACAGACGAATTGTTTCGAGGAGTTGGAAAATGTACTTTCTGATTTTCTTGTTTAAGACTTTCACCACCATTAAGTGACCGCTCGGAGGGTTTCATATCCTGGATTACAGCCTCGGCCACTTGACCGTCTTGCTCAACATTGTGCTTCTTATCATCCTCGTCATTAACCTTGACCTTAATGTCTAAACTAGTTCCATTGGTTTGAAGGTCACATAAATCGTTCTGTTGACACTTTATCAACTCACCCTCACCATTCATTGCATTTGCATCGTCGTCCATCAGGTCTGAATGTTTCTTACAGAAGGCCATCAGCTGATACGGTTGACTTTTCTCCTCCGCTGTCACTGGCGTATCAGTCATGTCCAAGCCTTCGCTGTACGCGCACGTAACGTGGAACGAAGTCTTGCACGTACGATACGCGCACTGTATGCATGCACCGGTGCGTTCCCTGCACAGAGTGCAGATCAGAGACCACCGACTCGCCGGAATCTGAGACACATTGATGATTGGTTCCATGCGTTCCACACATCCGAACGATACCTCAGGGATCCACCAGGCGCAGCTGATATGTGCCCACCTCGGACCTCCCTTCGTTGCCCCTCCCGCATCACTCAGAGTATCCCTCACCCCACCGAGAATACTACCACCCAGTCCACACGTCCCATTTCCAGCAGCCTTGCCTCTGGAAGAGCCCATGTATTTCCCACCCTTTCCTGCAGCCTTACCTTTAGGCCCTCCGCTACTCGACCTTGCTGCACCTCCGATACCGCCTTGAATCACTTTCATAGCTCCGCCCGTCTGAGGACACAGCTCACATTGAGGACGCATGCCGAGCACGCAAGGCTTGCACATCCACGCACCTTCAGGTATCTGCGCAATACCGTAGCACGACTGGTGCACACAGATATCGCACAAGTCACAGAAGACCATCTCGTTCCCTTCCGTGCCGTCCGGCGAGTGACACACATCACAGACGACATTCTCGTCGTATTCAATGCCAAGGCCGTCAACCGTTCGCACGGCAACCTGCAGGTTGTCGTAACAGATTGTTTCGAGCGCTTCGAGTATCCGCTCCATCGTTGCCTCGCTCAGCAGTGATTCGCCCAGTTCAGTGCGCGTCTCGTTGAACTGTGTCAGCCAGGCGACGTCGAGGTCATCGAGGTCGTAGCGACAGATGTGATCGACGCTGTCCAAGGCGTTGTACAGAACGTGATGCTCCGTGTTGAAGGATTCCACGGCACCAGAGTGCAGCAGTCTACACAATAAGCAATTAAAACTCATCCTCTCCTCTCATGTTAATAAAACACCTACGCGATTCAAAGCATGAGTAGCTAAACTGATTATGCAACACAAAGTATATAGTATATATATGCATTGTATTTGTGCAATAAAACATACATCTCACGAGAAGCAAGAGAACTGGTCAGACATTGCTTTACACGTATTGTCATGATAGAATCACATGTGAATGCAACATGCACTCTCATTACTGTCTCATCTATGAATCCATTCTACTATCTATTACTTAATAACAATAACTACATATCTATGTTACTATATAGCCTACAGTGCTTACCATTGTAAGAAGCTCAAACTGCTATAAGGTATTAATTTATATATTGAATTATCAGTAACATTTTACATAAATTTCTCTCTCATCAGGAAGGGTTAGAAACCGTGTCCCTGAGGACTCATTATGGCCCTCAGGGACATATTGTACCAAATGGACGTAATGGTGCGCAATACATGCAATATGCCACATAACATATTTGTTTCACACAACACAGAAGATATAACAAACAGAACTTATGCGTAGACAACACATAGACAACACAGTTGCACAAGACAACACAGTTGCACGAGACAACACAGTTGCACATAGACAACACAGTTGCACATAGACAACACAGTTGCACGAGACAACACAGTTGCACGAGACAACACCGTTGCACGAGACAACACAGTTGCACATAGACAACACAGTTGCACGAGACAACACAGTTGCACGAGACAATGCAGTTGCACTAGACAACACAGTTGCACGAGACAACGCAGTTGCACGAGACAACGCAGTTGCACACATGTGACACTCAGCACAGTTACATATAAACAACACAGTTACACACATGTAAGATATAACATAGTTGTAAACAGACAAGAAGTGAGAGATATGACATACTTGTCCGGCGGGAGAAGGAACGTTTCCTCTGCGTCCACACAGCTCGTCACATGCACAATGTTCAGAGCAGATATCGACTCGGGCGCAATGGGAACCTGAACACCCTTCTCCCACTCCAGCTTCCAGGAATCGGAAATCTCAAAATATTCATCTCTCTGAAGAATCTCTGTGTCTGCCAGCTTCATGGCGCTTATGAGATCCTTGCGAAACAGCTCCGCATGATGCTTCTCCCTCAGGGACCCGTGCGACTGCGACCGAGCAGTCGTCACGCTTGTCGCACACACATCACGCCCGTTCCGCAACGCAGATTTCTTCTTACGAAACTTCATAGACGACGAAGGCAAGGTTAGTCGTTTCCTGGGTCTCGATTTTCTGCACGATTCTGGCTTATTGTCAGGAGTGCAGAACTGCTGCGCATCCTTTAACTCAAACGAACGATCACATTCAGACTTTACTTCAGCTTCATTTGTGCTGTACAAAACTAACGAGTCCGATAAGGACGACACATCAACTGCCTCGTGGCTGTCCTCAGGCACGCTGTTATTCATCTCAGATTTATGATTTTCAGACTCCTGAGTAATATCTTCCTCAGAATTAAGACCACCATTAGCACTTGGTTTCGCAGAGGCACTTACGCTACCAGACTCGGATTTTACCGACAAAGACTTTTCTTGTTTACCTTCTGGCACTGGGTTTGATGCAGACGCGCTATCCATGTCGCTCTCTGCCGGTATATTCAACAGCTCAATGACGTTATCACTGAATAATTGTACTACGGGCGACACACGATGGATATTTCAACAATCTCCATTTTCTGCCATCGGCTCTTTCTCACGCCATCTAATAACAAACATAATTTCAGAAATATTTCTCAAGTACGAATGACAAAATACTAAAATATTAAGCCTCAAATGTGATAACTAAGTGTAAAATAATGACTTGAACAACATTGACTAGAACTACATATGCACAAGTAGTCACAGTTCATATGTGGCATACAATTTGTTATTCATTGGCTTTTAAATACTAGTCACCACAATGAACCCCAATGTAACTGAATATGACCGCAGCAGAACTTCAGGGAGGAAAAATGGATAAAAAATAACAACAAAGTCAATAACTGCACTAACTCCAACAGTACAGCAAAGAACGCAAAGAGTACCATTTGAAGTGGACTTAGAAAAATTCCAAACAAATTCAGGGCTGCAATGGACTTCCAGAGGACCACAATAGATATAGAAATAGATTCCACTGACGATAACATTACCGTTACGGATCTAAAATTGATCACATTGGACATATGGAGTAGGCTATCACTTTGGAAACAAAGTACCACAACAGACGCATATGAGCAGAAACGTACGTCAAAGTCCCATTTCTTTGAATCCTGGTCTGTTGCCATACTTTTTCTATTAAAGTACTTTGTAATCCACGGTGGTACTTACATCGACCTGTTTCAGTACTCAGTGGTCTACAGCTGTCCTCTAAAGGTCAACTGAGGACATTATAAAGTTTGCTGCATCCGTTTTGAAGTCTACTGAACATTACGTCATTTTTTATTTGCGCCTTGGTAAATTGTAGTTCCAGTGTGAGTCATAGTTACATCATTCATCAGTGGGGGTGTTCATAAAAGATATCAGTCTAGTCATAACTGATTAACCTGCTAAATTTTAATAATAGAAAAAATGAAGGAAACGGGGAATTCCTACTTTATCTTACGAATAGCAAGTCAGTCGTTTGTGGACAGACAGTAATAGAAAGAGTAGGAAACAAGATTTATCA
>JAQFYQ010001265.1:0-13720 GCA_034694885.1 Buchholzia appendiculata | reverse complement strand
AACCCATCCCCATCCAGTGAGGGTTTCAGCCTTACACGCTGGACCATTGAACCTGTCCAGTGAGGGTTAAAGCCTTACGCCTCCTTGGCCAGGAGATGAGGATACTTCTGTGCAGGGAAGTATGGGTTTGATCTTGTTCCTTCTTGGCTAGGAGATGAGAATACATCTGCGAGTATGGCATTGATCTCGTGACAGCCCACCAGAGATATCATTGACATCAATTAGAACAACAGACTAGACTTTAATTACTAAACATCATGGAAATGGTACTGCATGTGTGTGTCATATAGTCACTATAATAGATGACAAATAGCAACTAAGTTTATATCAAATAAACTAATTAAATACAAATAACCTCTATGTTTGAAATACTGAAATCAAACCTGTAGCTTTAGTTGAGATTTGTCATATGCACTTGGAATTCTTGTTTTAATTACTTCTGCATATGCCGGTAACTCTCGTTGAAATTGCTGAATAAAAAAATTAATGTATTAATGGAAAAAAAAATTCTCACTACGATCACAACAATCAAAATTGTCAGTCAATGAAAAAAAATTGTAGGCATGATGTCATCAAATCATGAAATCACCACCACCACAGTTGCCGCCACTACCAACACCAACCTCGACATCATCACCACCACCACCACGACCATCACACCACCACCACACCAACCACGACCATCACACCACCACCACACCAACCACGACCATCACACCACCACCACCACTACCAGTTAAAGACAGTTTTTCTTGCAGCAAGGGTAAGAAGTTCCCAACCACGGCTCTTTCTATGAATCACGGTCATGTGCCTGATTGGCTCCCAATCCCAACCTCTTCAAATCAGATTGTATATATAAACACTCCATACAACAAATTTTATTTCTTATTCTACCAAGTTGCTTATCACGACCAGGGAATGGCCAGTTTTAATCCAATCACTGTCATCCAGTCTTTCCACATGTCCAAATCATCTCAACCAACCAGGTCCAACAACATCATGTACATACAAGATACCCATCATTTCACACAGTTCATTGTTTGCAATCTGTGTAGAAGAGAAACACAAAACTAGCTGTTGGCTGTGCTCTCTAAATGCTCTTCATTCGTAAATTTGACAAGCCAGGTTCACTGCCATAAGTCATTATGCTCTCAAAGCATTCTCCATCGATTTTTGCAGCTTGCTGGATCAGACCTTTAGGCTAGTCCTGTTAGTCTTGCAGCTTGGTGGATCAGACCTTTAGGCTAGTCCTGTTAGTCTTGCAACTTGATGGATCAGACCATTAGGCTAGCCCTGTTAGCCTTGCAGCTTGCTGGATCAGACCATTAGGCTAGTCCTGTTAGTCTTGCAACTTGATGGATCAGACCATTAGGCTAGTCCTGTTAGTCTTGCAGCTTGCTGGATCAGACCTTTAGGCTAGTCCTGTTAGTCTTGCAGCTTGCTGGATCAGACCATTAGGCTAGTCCTGTTAGGCTTGCACCTTGCTGGATGAAAGATTGATTTAGAAGACACGAGAAGGGGAAGCCAGGTCTGATCGTAGCATAGCTCATTAGACAAGATCAACAAGACGGGTGAGAGGATGAAACTCGTGACAGCTTGAACTCATTAAATTCTCCATTCACTAAAATCAATTGACCCTTCTAATCTATTTCCTACAGTTCTAAGTGATACATGTCAATGAATAGAATTGAAGAACCTGTCGATGATGTTCCCGCCCATTAGCGTTGGTGTCATACTGTGCGACTGAAGTAGCATTAGGAATCACACTCACAGCTGATGAATTCTCACCAGTATACTGTACAGATCAATAAATGGTTTATTGCAGAGTTACTAAATTTAAATGGAATAAATCAGAAAATAAACTGACAATTCAATAATCAAATAGCTTCATACAAAATACAAACCAAGCGTCATAATAGCAACAGAACAATAAAATAAAAGAAGAACGATGACAACAACAGTCACAATAACACAATAATAATTTTGATATGTTTGGATGGCGTTCAATGACAACAATCATCAGATCAGGCACAATGACTCTAAGCCTGTGAGATTCATCAAAGATGTCTTTGATGAATCTCACAGCTTACCATTCATCTTCATCAACAACCATTTATAGTCTACTACTCGCTTTCACAAGATCTGGTATACACTTTAACCAAGATCGACAAAGGCTAACTATGGCTCGATTTTTACGACCAGTAACAGAATGCGGTCATAAAAAATTCAGCCATTAGAGTCCTCAGGTACATTATTTACCTTTCCTCAGCACAGACGTCATGATGGTATGTATTAACGGGTTATGATGATGATGGGAGATGTTATTAGACAAGATAGGCTGAGATGGTTTGGACACGTGGAAAGAAAAGATGCCAGTGACTGGATTAAGACATGGCAGTTTCAGGACGTGACAGGGAAAAGGTAAATGTAACAAAGACTTGGATACAGTTTGTATCATAGGAGATTGGAGTGCGGAGGACGGACATGACTATATTTTAGTAGAAAAAAAGCTATTAGTGGAAATCTCTAACTCTTACTGACAAAGAAAGACTGATAGTAATAAATGATGATGCTAACGATGATTGTGCTTATGATGATTGTGCTTACGATGATTGTGCTTACGATGATTGTGCTTACGATGATTGTGCTTACGATGATTGTGCTTATGATGATTGTGCTTATGATGATTGTGCTTCAATCAGCTGGTCAATTCAGCTACACCACTGTTAACAGCATCTTCATGGAAGTAAGGAAATATTCCAAAAGCTTGTAGATATTACAATACTTGTACATACTCGCTCGATGTATGGAACAGGAACGAGTCCTGTCTCCCCGCGACTATTGCTGCAAGTCCACCACTGTTCCTCATCCTTGCGAACTAACGTCAACACTTCGCCCTTCTCAAACGACAGATCATCGGCATCCTATATATCAACAACACAAACAGCAGATTAAAATAATTACAAATCATTGTTGAAGTCTACCGACATATGCTGTGTTACCAAGGCAAAGACGTTTGACCATCACAACAGTCACGGAACAGTTAGCTGAATATCTCAATCTATGACACATCAAATCGAGCACAGTAAAATTGGTTTCTAGTGCGTTCCATCTTCACAATGCCAGTACCAACAAGAAGCTGCATGTGTAGCTCAATGGCCAGCGGCTGAAGCACGAGTAGCACATTGACATTAAAAATGCATCTAAAAAACAGGTGGCAAATTGACTGGCAGAAACAACTTGCTTATGAAACTTGCTGGCTGCTTCCGGGAATCAATTGCTAGCACATTGGGCTCATCAGTACTGGGTCTCTGCTCCTCGGTTGGTTGAGAATACTGCTCCCGATACTTTGGGTAAGGTCACTTCATTCAAATCTAGTCAATGTTCAGCTGAATAACACTATGCACCCGATTACGGTCACACTGCACCCTACCCCGTTATCCTGATTGCCTGTCCTTTAAGTTAAAACATTGAACCACCGCCTTTGCAACGCTAAGGAGAAGTGGACAAACTGGTTGCAAAGACAGTTACCAAGAATAACTGGGGCCTACACAGCCTCACAGATAGGTGCAATCCACCAACACGCCGTCTAAAATCCAGACGCTAATCTAGATAGACTTGGAACCCGGTTGACCTCAGAACTCGGTGGCGAAAAGACTGACAACAGCTAAAGCAGTACACGAACATCTCGTCCGTGAGCCCTCAATTCATCTGCCAGGTTCCCACATTCGACACACTTGAGATCAACGCTCAACAAAGTCCATACAGGACAGGGACACAGCTGAGCCTGCCATAAGAAAGGGGGCCTGACTACACAAGTGCCCCATGTGACTGAGGAGACATCCAGACTATGTCCTACACTGTCAATTCATGCCAGTTAACGAGGCTCAATGATGGCCCGTAAGCTCAGCAGGAGGCAAATAGCAAAGCTTTGGTTTGACTGACTTGCCCTATTAATACTGGAGCATACAACAACATTGGTGAAATTGCGACAAACGTCTACGCCGTCTACGCTAAAAATCCAAAAATTTACAATTTTATACACTCAAAATCACAATCATGTAAAGTTCATAGATTAATCAAATACATCTAAATTTGTTGTTAATGTATAATCTAAATATCCCACATGAGTTGATCATCATGAGCATGATAAGAATGATTGCAAACAATTCCCTTGTGATTGCTGATCTATGAAACCTTCTGATGACGACTAAGTGGTCATAAAGTGAACAATGTCATTCTGAGTGATAAATGATGACGAGTTGACTTGTCATTGTTGTCAATCTTTCAATTCTTTCCTTCCTTCTATCTATTCTCCTAGTCTTGTTAGTTCTGCAGACTTGTTCTTGATTGATGATCACAGAAAAACTTGCTTACTCAACTAACTGTTTCACTCCATAGAACAATAAATCAATCCTTCCCATTACATCTTTATCTTACATAAATTCTACACCAAATTTAAGTGAAAAAAAAACAGTTTTCTTTCACATTAGATTTCTTCCAAGTTCATTACCGAGTTGTCTGTACTGAAGAATTATCAAAGTTCTATAGACTAACACCACATTGAAGTCAACATGAATAGTTTGTTCAAATATGCAGTATCAAAAACATTTACACCTAATTTGTATTTTAAAATGAAATCTAGATTTGTTCAACAATTACTTGATTGCTATTGCTACAAAGTCCAGTTCAAAAAAGCTATATACCGTTATAAAGGCTGAACTTGATACAAAAATGTTATAAGAAACTCAATAACTTCTACGTACTAGACGTACTTTCATGAACAATTATAACACACAAATTAAATCCAGGTCAGTGGAAAATGAATCTTATTGCATTATGTAAAAAAGATGTCCACCAGTGGTGTTGGGCTTGAGCCTAGAGGTGTTGGGCTTGGGCCCAGTGGTGTCAGGTTTGGGCCAGTGTGTCAGGCTTGGGCCTAGTGGTGTTGGGCTTGAGCCTAGAGGTGTTGGGCTTGAGCCCAGTGGTGTTAGGCTTGGGCCCAGAGGTGTTGGGATTGGGCCCAGCGGTGTTAGGCTTGAGCCTAGTGGTGTTAGGCTTGAGCATAGTGGTGTTAGGCTTGAGCCTAGTGGTGTTAGGCTTTAGCCTAGAGGTGTTAGGCTTGGGCCCAGAGGTGTTGGAATTGAGCCCAGTGGTGTTATGCTTGGGCCTAGTGGTGTTGGGCTTGAACCTAGTGGTGTTAGGCTTGAGCCTAATGGTGTTATGTTTGGGCCTAGTGGTGTTGGGCTTGAGCCTAGTGGTGTTGGGCTTGAGCCTAGTGGTGTTAGGCTTGGGCCTAGAGGTATTAGGCTTGGGCCCAGTGGTGTTAGGTTTGGGCCTAGAGGTGTCTGTCTTCACAATAGACTCGCCATGCATCGACACATGTTCGACAAGGCGAGTAGTGAGATTGACATCTCACTGTAAAATATCACCTTCAAGAATGCAAAATGACGACTGTAAATGCTTTGCACAATCATCGCGAGCATGATTGTCAACAATTCTCTTCCAATGATGGAGGGAAAAATGTGGTTACTTTCAACCCACATTGATTAGCTGTAGTACAAATCGTGGGCAACGCCAGCCTGGATGACAAATGATGATGAAACAAGATATTCCGAATAATTTCTTCCATTCTTTACCTTTTTAACGAAGGTATACTTGGCAATATACTTTGTCCTTTGTGCCTGCACAGTGACAAACAATCATTACAATTACACATCAGGGTACGCTTAATTATAACAGCATTGGTTCAACTGTCAGAAAGATTTAAAACTTTAAAAGCTCATTAATCAAAAGAACAGAATATGCAAGTAACTGAATAAACTATTATCATCATTGTCATGAATCGTGTTCTAAGTCTAAAAGAAGGTCCCGATTCAGAGGTACCAGCTAAAAGTATGGCAGGACACTTCATTATATTCTTATTGCTACTAGGTCCTTATCCTTCTCATGAATACACAAAAGACAAGTTGACATTCAAAAACATTCCCCCCGAAACCATAGACTTAAAACTGATAAACTAGACAAATTAAAATGTAATAACATTTAACTACAAGGATAATCTGGACAATATAAAACAATGAACAGTGAAATGATAAATGATGATGAGAACAAAACAATGTGATTAGAATGCAACAATGTTCGCGATCAGGACCAAGGATCGTTAGCAATCAGGACAGAACAGCAATGCTTTAATCAAGATTCAACAATACTCGTAATCAGGACAAACCAAAGACATCCGTCATCAACATTTAATGTCCGTCTTTCCTTGCCAATAAGAGCCAAACGTTTCCATTACGACTCTTTTCCACAAATCACGATCAAGTGCCTGCTCTTAATCCGAAACTCTTCAAGTCTGATCATGCACGTTAAAGACTTTCTGCTTCTGCCATTGCCTGTTTGTCCTTCCATGTCCAGGAACAGGCGACAACCATCCATCATCCATACCGCATGGAGAATTATAATACTCTGCTATTTCTCACTACATAACCTGAGATAACACATGACTCACTAGTTTGTAGTCATGGCTCACTAGTTTGTAGTCATGGCTCACTAGTTTGCAGTCATGGCTCACTAGTTTGTAGTCATGGCTAACTAGTTTGTAGTCTATCTCTAGTCACATTTCTATGCAATATAGGATGTAATATAGGACAATTGGCCAAACTTCATTTATATCCTACAAATATTTCAATTCTATAATTCTGTTGTCCAGATAATTAACTGCCTATCTAGCAACCTCCTATCTATTTCACTAGCAACCTCCTAGATTCTAGAAATTCTTGAAATTCTTTTCTTTGCTTCATTCTTTCACTTTGTCTGTCTCTGTCTGTCTCACTCTTTCGCTGTCGCGTGCGCTACTGCATCTCTTGCACACATTCGATTTAAATACATTTCTATATAGTCTACAAATGTGCAGAACCAGCAAAATGTTTAAACCATTAGCGTAACCTTAACTATCAATATGCAAGATTTTCATAATCCATAAAGTAACATCGCTAAGAGATCAAAGCATTCAATTATCACAAGAGCACCTCAGTGAAAAGAGGAAGAGAGTAAGAGACAGTACATGATCAATGAAGTCATTAATAAATGCATAAATCTAAACGATAAAGTAAAAATTGGAAGGGCAGACGTAAATTACTAATGAAATGTGGAGATGGAACTGTGGATTCAAATACGTGAAAATGGAACCTCGATCCTTTCTAAACTATATCGTACCGGATGGTGAAGTTAGCGGCAACATGATCGACCTTACGAAATTTTGTATTAGTGACCATGAAACTGTTTGTGTGCGCATGTGGATTATACACCATACATAATCTTCTTTGAGTGCAGTCAGAAATCTGATGAACCTTTCATATGATAACTCAGATATTGCATAGCAGCCTCACACGCTCATTTACCAACATCAACTTATCATAAATAATAAAACTGCAAAGCAACAATTACTTACAGGCCTAATCAGAGACGTAATATCCAAATAATGTGTTTTGTAGAAGTTTAGCAGAGCAGGTAAACTAGAAAATTCCTGATCTCCAATGCGAAACTTAATTAGTCCGCCAGTCTGGATTTTGTTGATTATATAGTGAGCAACTTTGCTGTCTTCTCTACAAGCAGACAAATCATATACAATGCTAATAGTAGACATGTACAGCAGACAAATCATACACAATGCTAATAGTAGACATGTACAGCATATCAACCATACACAATGCTAATAGTAGACATGTACAGCATATCAACCATACACAATGCTAATAGTAGACATGTACAGCAGACAAATCATACACAATGCTAATAGTAGACATGTACAGCAGACAAATCATACACAATGCTAATAGTAAACATGTATAGCATACCAATCATACACAATGCTAATAGTAAACATGTATAGCATACCAATCATACACAATGCTAATAGTAGACATGTATAGCATACCAATAACAAACAATTTTGTATTGTGTGTAATTGGTATGCTAAGCATGTCTACTATTATGTCTACTATTGCATGTCTAATAGTAGACATGTATACTGTATAGCATACTAGACACCATAGGTGTTGATCACGGTCGGGACATGTCCCTACCAGAGGATTGTGAGCACTATCAACAACTGTACTTCGTTTTTTAGAGTTTACCCCACACAACAAAAATAAAATGCTTGTCTTAGAATTTGTCAGTGAATTTATTAAGACAAAAATAAAATCCCTCCCCCAGTATTTTCCTTAATTCAAGACAGATAATAACTTGAGGTATTGGAGCTAACAGTTTGACATTAAAATTTGCATGATACCCAATATGTATGAAATATCAGTAGTAGATCATATTAGGCATAGCTTAGGTCTGCTTGATGCTAATTATTATGTTGTAGGCCTAATCAAAAAACTTCACAAAAATTAGACGACTCAAAAAGTATAACAAAATTTGCCTTCAAAAAAGAATGCTAAAACCTGATCCAGCAATGCATAATTTCATACAACCACCATACACACTACTCAACAGACCAAGTTTCACGAGTGCCACAAGTCATTACACTTTGGTCACATCCTCTGTCAATTTTTCCTTTAAAGCGCACCAGTTCCTAACAGTAATAAAAGACACAAGCTCTCTGAACTTATAATAAGCACATTTCACCCTCATTCACTCTAGCTGCCTGCTCCAATCTTATTTGAGCCGACATCACCAATACGGTGAGATGAATTTTTTGCATCGGAAGCTCAGCCAGTGGCAACTCCTGTTGGGAGTTTCAGTGAAGCATTAACTCATAACTTTAGAGAAAGTAGCAAGTGAAGACTCATGTGTTGAAGACTGTCAAAATTGTTATAATATACATGTAAGTAGGCCAATAGAAAATCAAAAGTATAAAATTGACTAAAAGCATTTTTGTAAATATATATTTCATACTCACTTGACACACAAAACAAAATCTCCTTTTATAGTCGTACTGTCTCTCACCAAGAACACGCCACTGTCACGTTCAGTTTGTAATATCGAATTCGCTTCCTCCCTTGACATAACACCAAAGTACCACCTGAACATAAAAAAGCAATAAATAAATAGAACAAAAAACTCAGATTGTTAATCAGTTTTCATCATTATGTATAAATTACGGTACAAACGAGATATAATAAATTAGATAAAACAAATAAGATAATAAATTAAGGACGTCTATCCAGTTGTCTCTGGACAAGTCAAGAATCATCTGCAGCAATTCCTACAAATTAAACCCTCTCAAAATTTTAAAATTTGCAAGTGCTCAGTTACGTAAGTTACTGTCTCTATTAAAACACACAAATATGGATTAGGCACTGATCTTCGATGTACCCAAACATACCATCATTTCATTACATTGTTCTGATGACAGTGCTTGCCTCGTCATGAATTGTCATTACTGTTTTCTCATGAGATATGTATGATCACACAAAATCAACCATACAACATCATCACTGCCAGCCTCACGCAGCGCTGTACGTATGCATGCATGCATGTAAGCAGAACTTGCAACACACCATTACCTTGACAGCATATTACCTTATGCTGTCAAGGTAAGAACTCGACAAAAATCGAACGAGTGGTAACAAAAATTGTAGTTGCAGAATAAGTGCTGTAATCACTTCCTGAAACCTGGTCAATTGGCAAGGGTTGACAATATGGAACATGGTTTGGGATTTAGCGCATTCACATCACAACCCTATCGGTCAAGGCCAATCCTTTCAGACTGGACTTAGTTAGACAATGTTCTGTGCGAAACAGCTTAACAGTGACCAATGACGTCAAGGAAGTAGAAACAAGGTTGTCGGATTACAGGGTCATCAACCAAAAAGGAATTGATCATATTACTTGACTTCCATAATTTTCTCCAAAGAAGCCGGGAAATCTTATTCTCAGAGGTAGGGGGGGGGGGATTGAGAATACTGGCACTGCACAACCCAGTAAAGTGCATGTCACAAAAGATGGCTATGGCATAGTAATCTGATCAGAGCTAAAATCATAAAAGGCATGAAATCGCAAAAGCCAGCCACAATGAGTCCTCTGCGACATTACGTCCAACCCTTTATGACAAGGTAACAGTGATGATGATGATGAACTGGGGAATTACGAAGAAATTGTTGATGGTGATAAAGATCTGTAGAGCATATGCACATGATACTTTGGATTTCTACTAAATTTTTACATCCAGATTCCCTTCCTGATGCCTACAATCAACTGTTCGCATTGTCGAGGACATGGTGATGTCATTGCATGTCAGTAGCAAGGCCTGAGACCTTTGGGCACATTCTGTGTAGATAATTATCATATCTGTATTGCATAACTTATAGATAAGCTATAAAAATCATATAAAACATAGACGTATTAAATATTTACCTATCTTTGTCATCTGCATTAAAGTCAGCCATCGGTCTTGTTCATACTAACAAATCAGCTGAAAATAAACATGTTGAAAAAACAGATATAATCTCACTAAGTCAATAGTAAATAGAAAACTTGGTCTAAATAGAGATGTGTTCTAAATACAAATTAATTAGTACTGTTCTGCAATTACTATATTTCAAAGAGTATGGTTTCCTTAAATGATTGGTATAAAAAAACTAATTGTTATATATTGTAACCATACAATTTACAGATTTTTATCAAAGATAACATAAACCGCCTATGCACAAACTTATAAATACAATATACACATTATCAAATGCTTCAATTAACTTGCTTTCATAAGAAATAATTAGATGCCAGGAAATAGGTTATACATAAGATAACTATTTAGTGTAATAATCATTTCAGCATAAAATACATTTTATTCAAGTTGAACACCATTAAAATGCTTATAAATTGGTAATAAAGAGCAGTAATAATTCAAATCATTATACAAGCTCAACATTGAAAAGAGTCCTACTGTGGTCATATTAAAGGTAACATTTGCTCTTGCAAATCTTAGATGATCACATTATTCGTAGATGGAAGTCATTCATTATTAGATGGATGGGTAGGGAACCAAAACTGAGAACTGAAGACCTCCAGTAGTCCAGTAGCACTCATCAACTCCTTGCATTGATTTCACATATTGATAGAAACATTGATTGATTAGTTTTTCTCTATATCCTTGATCAACTCGTTCTCAAACATCATGATTACTTGCTTGATAACTTTACTCACTTCACACTTCTATACTATCACTGCCTTACAACATTAGATCTACAAATATTCATCATCCTCATTATTTAAAGTCTCTCTTAATCTTTGATAGAAAGGCTGTCAACCTTTCATAGCCCTTCCAACAACATTTGGATCTTTTCAACAAAATACGGTCATGTACATTCTCAACTTTCAATTTCACTCTCTTAATAGCTGATTGTCAATTGCAGATATATTAATCCATTTTTATGACAACTTTTCATATGAAAGTAGCTGTTTCCAATTGTTTAACAGTTATATTAATAACTCCTAGCATCTGATAAGCTTTCTTGACTTTTTCAGATATGCGCTCATCAAAAGAAACATCTGCATCGACAATAATCTATAACATTACAAACATGCTTGAGCTGAATGAAGCAATTTGTTTCCAAAGTAAAATCATAATCATGCTAAAGAGGATTGCATCCTCGTTTGATTCGACAAAACCTTGCACTTATCTGCAATTAATTTCATCAGCCACTTCATAGCAGAATCGTAAAATTCTTCGCAATTTCTCTGTAACTGACTGCAGTTATTCGTGTCAATAATATGTGTTAAAAGCTTAGTGCTCATCGTAAGCAAATAAATACAGATTGCTCACTGGTTTCTACATTTGATTATTACAATTTTCGCCACTTTTTATCACTGGATTCTTCTTCTAACCAGATTTTGGTCAATCCTGATAATTTATCATCACTTTCATTCTAACAATTTTTCGTTTTCATACAGCACATCATTTCTAAATATAAGGAATAAATAAAAATCTGGTGATTGAAAATATGGTGACAACATGATGACAGTCAACTAGTAAAAAAATAAACAGGTTACTGCTTATTGATGCTAGGGTCGTTGGTCAAACTGTCTATTGATAAGTATAGTCTAATGATGCATTTCTTTCCGGTGGCAATATTTTGTGCGCTGACTGTGCCAGCAATGAGCCGACTGTCCAAACAGTGCTCCGACTATGTGCCTACTGCCAATTATACATGTTATAAAGTATACACAGAAGCTTCAGTGACAGAACTAGAAACATAGCACAGTTAACAAAAAACACAAAATATAATATGAAACATTTTAAACAATAAGCTTATAAAAAAATGCAAAAAAAATTATTTTTCATTCTTCATTGAAATATCTGCTTTCCGGTCATAGAAGGCTTCTTGATTACACCATTTGTCCAACCTCTTCTTGAACTCATTCACAGATCCTGCTTTTACAATACTGTCGGGCAACGAGTTCCACAAAGACACCACTCAATGAAAATTAGACGTTTCTCAGATTATATTTTGGCTTTCCTTCTCAAACCAAAATTCATCCGTAATATTTAGAAACTATTAATATTATTGACTGTACTAGATTTGTTGTCAATGGGTCATTCAATTTTTGTTGCTACGTTGTTTTTTTGTTTTTCAGAAATTTTGGATCTTTTTTGGATTTTTTTTGTTTTTTATCGATCGCCCCCCCCCGCTCGTCAGAAAATTTTTCACTCAGAGGAGGGGGTTGAGATTTGTAACGTCATTATTTAGGGGGGGGGTCGCGAGGTGTGACAGAGTGTGACAAGGGGGAGGGGGGGGGGTCAAAAATGCTGAAAAATGCGTGACGTCATATTTGAACGACCCTAATCGCGTTTATGCTGCAGCGCAATCTCGTAGAACAACTCTCGTAGAATACCGCCCCTGACATCACTTCAATTTAATAATTATTACTATAATATTATTGTTGTCGGAAGCTGATAGAAGCGGTATCGATTATCACAATTATCGTAGTGAATAATTAATTTATGACCCAAATGAGTCAGGTGATGAATGATTAATTGTGACGTTATCCCTTGCAGGTCTAGAGTAGAACTATGATTGGCTGGAAATTGTCGGCTCTCGAAACCGTCCTCAGGTTATCTGTCATATTGATGTTGTCGTCTAGAGACAGCATTTTCACCGAGGCAAGACCAGCTCTGTCTAGAGACAGCGTTCACTCTGATACTCTGCGACGGCGCTTTGAAAGATCTGCGGATGTGAGCGGGCAGGACCACAGTGTAGAAGCTTTGCTAGATGACACTGATACCAGTCTAACAATACGGTTAGGCAGTGACACAGGCTTAGAATCTAGAGTTGGAAGTGAGATGGGATTGCTGGCACGGCTTAGTAGTGAGAGTAATCCGTCGCCTTTGATTCAACAGACGACTACGGCTCGTACACCTACTGAAGGTAACAATACTTGGACCATCATGATTAACCTATGAATATAATTTCTTTATCAGAATCTCTTAATCATTATCAACTTTAGTGCTCTACCCTTATGCTGTGCAGAGATTTGATTCATCAAATTATTCCTCTATTCTAACTTCTCTTCTTATTTTCACGTTTCTACAAAACTGTTCATTCAATCTATTTAGTATGTTGAAATGTTTATTCTTGTCCAACCCTTTTATTTCTCTAGCATTCTGCCTCCATTCTAGCATATGTCTCAGAAATCTTGCACATAGTATGTTCCAGTTTTGTTTTTTCTACCTTCTTCTCTCTCTCTCTCTCTCTCTCTCTCTCTCTCTCTC
>JAQFYQ010001264.1:0-13720 GCA_034694885.1 Buchholzia appendiculata | reverse complement strand
GCCGAGTTCAACATCTGCCGATATCGGTTTGTTCACTATACAACATCGAGTAGCCGAGACAAAATCGATTAGTGATACAAAACGATTAGTAGGGTATAACAAAGCAAGATAACCGTTCAACCGATTAGCATTGAATAATCGAGTTGATGTAATATATCGATTAGTTTGCCCAGCCTTAGTTTACAAAGCATCAGATAACGGTCTACAAAACAGATATCAGGTGCCAAGGTGTCTCTTCAAACACACAGCATAATGTGAACACTCCTTCAAGTCAGAACAACTCCAAGTAAATATTATAAATAACAGCCTGCACACATCAGACAGTATATATCGTAACCAATAAACACGTTACATTGGACTTTATCTGGTATCATATAAGAAACATGTGATACATTACAGCATATCAGATTTGACATTCAGATGCATATGATAAATTAAACCATGTCTGCTTGGATGAACACTAGGAAATGTGTGATTATATTAACACCAGAGAAACATGTGATATATCTTATCAGCCTTGACGTTAAGAAACATGTGATATACCTTATCAACCTTGACATTGAGAAACATGTGATATACCTTATCAGCCATGACTAGAGAAACAAGTGATATACCTTATCAGCCTTGACATTGAGGAACATGTCGAATGCTCTGTGTGCTACGACACTGATGCACTTCCACATCTCCGTCTTGTCCTTGATGATCAGCTTGTCCTCCAGATAGTTGAACAGTCCGTGGAACGTCATAGTGTCCTTGCTGTGCAAAACTCTAACAATAACAACAACAACAAAACAACAATCAGAATTTTTTTCTTCATAACAACTTGTACTTTCGCAGCAAGATAATATAGTAAGGAAGATAGCTCACTACCAAAATTACAGCTGAAAGTTTTGGAAACTTGCCACAATGCATCATTTCAAAAATAACGCACACTGATTGGTCCTTGAGTAGTATTATGACCAATCGGCTTGCTTCAAGTCTACGATAGTGGGATGGGCTGTGTATAACGTCATCGGTTGGGCCTTCAGTAACATTTTACGAGACAAATGACCAATCTGTGACATACAAGTCTATGAAAGTGGGATGGGCTGTTTCCTGCTTTTTCCTTAAGTTACTTATCAACTTTACTACATTATCTGTACTTTTGTACGAACAAAAAAAAAACAATAACAAGCAACTGAATACAAATTAATAATATAATTAAGTACTTTAACATAGTGTTGAAATGTGAGGTAAGATTTTAGGTTGATGAGTTTTGAATTTGCAATGTTTTAATAACTTAAACAATTCAGAACTCCCAACAACCTCTTTCTAAATATACCCATGGATTAAATATCACAAATATTGCATAGTACAAACACTAATAGCATACAAAAACCCACTGTACTAACATAGTACAAACACTATTAGTACACAAAATCACTGTAGAAATCAAACCAAATAAAATAATTGATCAAGTCAACTGTTACGAAATGCCCAACAGCCTGAGTGCTTCCACTTTGTAGTCAGACAGCAATTAAGTGATGACCCACATCAGTGTTTCCAGCTTGTAGATAGAGTGCAGGTAAGTGATGACTTACCTGAGTGTTTCCAGCTTGTAGATAGAGAGCAATTAAGTGATGACCTACCTGAGTGTTTCCAGCTTGTAGATAGAGAGCAGGTAAGTGATGACCTACCTGAGTGTTTCCAGCTTGTAGACGGAGAGCAGGTAAGTGATGACCTACCTGAGTGTTTCCAGCTTGTAGACGGAGAGCAATTAAGTGATGACCTACCTGAGTGTTTCCAGCTTGTAGATAGAGAGCAATTAAGTGATGACCTACCTGAGTGTTTCCAGCTTGTAGACAGAGAGCAATTAAGTGATGACCTACCTGAGTGTTTCCAGCTTGTAGACTGAGAGCAATTAAGTGATGAACTACCTGAGTGTTTCCAGCTTGTAGACGGAGAGCAGGTAGGCGCACTGCGCAAAGTTGAGCTTGTTCACTACCGGTACGAGTTCTGCAGGGTAGTCGAGGAGACCGAGGATAGTGTTGCGCAGATCTGTTAGCTCCGCCTACATCACATCATTCAACCAATCAGCAGTAGCCATTAAACATTAACATATCTTGATATCTATACGTGCTGTGTATATATCTACTTTAATGTAAGGCGTCATGAACAAAATGTAAATTAGTATTTTAGACCTTAATTAACCCTAAGCCTACAGTTACAGAACACACACACATTTGAAATATTATATACAATCAATACACTCCAAATAAAATCTTGTGCAACTGAAACAAAATATAATGGTGAGCAAAAATAACATCTGAAGTATGAGTATGTTGAGCAAGCATAAGTGAGTGTGTTGTTCCTACCGTGGTCATGCTTTCACTGCTAAGAGTGACTAAGTGAGTGTGTTGTTCCTACCGTGGTCATGCTCTCCCTGATAAGAGTGAACAAGTGAGTGTGTTGTTCCTACCGTGGTCATGCTTTCACTGTTAAGAGTGAACAAGTGAGAGTGTTGTTCCTACCGTGGTCATGCTTTCACTGCTAAGAGTGAATAAGTGAGTGTGTTGCTCCTACCGTGGTCATGCTGTCACTGTTAAGAGTGAACAAGTGAGAGTGTTGTTCCTACCGTGGTCATGCTCTCACTGATGAGAGTGAATAAGTGAGTGTGTTGTTCCTACCGTGGTCATGCTTTCACTGCTAAGAGTGAATAAGTGAGTGTGTTGTTCCTACCGTGGTCATGCTCTCACTGTTAAGAGTGAACAAGTGAGTGTGTTGTTCCTACTGTGGTCATGCTTTCACTGCTAAGAGTGAACAAGTGAGTGTGTTGTTCCTACCGTGGTCTTGCTGTCACTGTTGAGAGAGAACAAGTGAGTGTGTTGTTCCTACCGTGGTCATGCTGTCACTGTTAAGAGTGAATAAGTGAGTGTGTTGTTCCTACCGTAGTCATGCTTTCACTGTTGAGGACAGAGTTGTGTTGTAGCTCAGAGCGAAGATGTTCCTTGAGGATCAGGTACGGTGACTTGGTAGCGATCTGACAGACACCTTCGTACCAGTCATCCGGCCACATACCTACAAGCACAGACAGATTAAACACATCATGATTGCTCGTAGAGTACAGGGCTCTTTTCAAATGTGTTACGTGCCATACGAAATTGGCCATTTAAAAGCCGAACAGTCAACATTATGCATTGCTGCGATGTATAGTTGAAACCTGGTCAATTGGTAAGAATTCAGAAAATCCAACAGAGTATGTTCAAATGCACATTTCCCCTTGCGCATACGTACACACCTGTACATGTATCTGTACAAATCAGAAGCATAAAGTTCAAATTGAAATGTGCTGGACATACGGTAGTGAACCTTGGCTAGAGAAAGTGGAGCTGGAGTTTAAAGAAAGAACATGTGTAATGAGAATGATTATACTGCTGTATGGTGCCTCACTGGAGAAAAGAAAAAAAACACTAATTACTGGATACTTTACACCACGAAACCATAGTGAAAAATTGTAGAGAGACACAGAGGAACTATGAATGGAAAACAGTTTGGCCACATGGAAAGATGAAAATGGAGAAACGAAGCCTTAATCTGAAGTCGGAAGAAAACATGAAAACAGACAAAGTAGTTGATGACTTGCAAACATTGCACTTTACTGGACAGCTCTGTATAGCAGCTGGGCAAAAAGAAAAATAGGAACAGGATTTGGAAATGACAAATGTCAATGACTGAGGATGATCTGATTTGCATTTGAGAATTTAATTTCGCAGTAAAATGAAGGAAAAGATAAACTTGAATGTCTGTCTATCTGTTTGCCTATCAGTCTGTCTGCATATCTGTCCGTCTTTCTGTCTGTCTGTCTCTGTTTATCTGTCCATCTGTCTGTGTCCGTCTGCTTGTCTACTTCAGCACGCTGTGGCATGTAAAATAGATCCATGCATTTCCCTCATTTTTATAAAGTTTTGAGAAGATGAACCCTACAAATAAAAACACACTATTCCTTTATGACGAGGAATAGTTGAACACCATTTCAACTAAGTCTTCCTCATCTCATGTAGGCCATTCAAGACCTATTCTTAAAAAATCATAAACCGAAGAGCAAGATTTTGCATCGATAAATCGACAATGGCAGCATAATGCACAAGTGATCAATGACTACACAAAAATGTCCATACTATAGATGTATAATAATATGCACAACATGCATGTAACTGATGATTTATTATTCATATTTATACCTTTAATTCTGAAAACACATCTATGTTGGCTTTAATTCCCTTAGAAGGATTGTGCAAAGAAAAGATGCCAAGTGAATCTACCTGAGCCCTGTGAGGTGAATCCCATGACGACACTGTACAGCCAGAAGTCTCTGAACAGTTTCTGCAGACGAGCCTTTGGAAATCTGATTGGTGGTAAACGATTTGTCACCTAAAACACAACGCAATCCGCTACATTTCAAAATATAACATTTGCCCTAATCATTTTATCAGCTGTCCATACTTCATTACTTATACAACATAGATATAAAACACATCATGAAATGAATTGTCAAATTTCATCATTTCATCATATTTGAAAAATAAATTTGTCATGCATAACTTGCATAAGCTAGTGAAATTTTGGATAATTAACTCAAACAAAAGTTTATCCTCAAACAGGCGTAATAATGTACTTGTACAATCCTTCCACTTACACTCAAATGGCGCATGCTTGTTAATTTCTATCAAATTACCGTTTGATATTAACTTCAAAGCCTATTACTTAACATAATGACCCTGAACACTGAACATAAGGTAGATATATAAATGATATACAGTGAACTACAAACCATTGCAATGACCGGGATCAGTACTCCTAGATTGCCAGCACTGCTTGAAGCCTGTACACAAACAGTCAGGAAGGCATTGCTTCACTTAACAATATGCACAAAACATGTAAGCACAATCATAATACAAATGATCATAACAAATAAAAATAATAAAAGATGGCGATTGGCGACAGTGATTGACCAAGGTATGCCAGTTTCTGGATGTTAAAGGGTTAAATGGAAACAGCAGCTGCAGTTGAAAGATTTGGATGAAGTGTATGCGATCGGATATGGAGAAAATTAGAAAAATTAGAGCCGGATATGTATTTGATTGTGATATGTAGAGAAGGAAAATTATTATTGTTGGAGATGTCTAACACTTTCTGACTACAAAAAACTGCTGCTAAATGCTGATGATAATGCCGATAATAAGTTATTGCTATTACGTTAACACAAAAGAAAGAAGCAATGATTAGAACTGTCGTTACCTTGACGGCACCAGGAGCTCTCTCTGACGCTCTCTTTCCCTCGAGACCCAGCGACACAAAGAGCTCAAGCAGTCGAACCAGCAGTTCATTCATCTCCGTCTCTTGCTGGACGTTCATCGCGATGTTTGCCAGAGCATTCACAACAGCTCCAGACACGTGCCTGGATCAAATGTAGAAACATTCGCATGAAAACATCCACCACAAAATCGGGCAAATCGCGAGAACTACAGCACCGTACGCATAACTGCAAATATGTAACCACAGCTTGCCAGCATCATAATTGTCAACATCATTTATTATCCAGAGACTGGCAATGTCTACATTTATCACTAGGGCTAATTAAAGACAACGTTCCACTCGCTTAGTGAGCTGAACCAATAATTACCAAAATCTTCAGCTATGATGAATTACCAAAACTTTCCCCTCCGTAATTAGGATGGAAATTTTCACAAGAAAACTTACGTGACTAAACTCTGCAGAGCATAAGAAATTTGGACTTTTACTGAAGCAAAATTTTACATTCAGATGCCCTTCAGAATGCCAGAAATCTCGCTGCTCACCTTGTTGAGAAGGACCAATGGACCACGGTGGGGCAATTATAAAACCGGGTATCGCTGTACCTAGGCTAAAAAAGAAACACCCTACAACATACAAACTAGCTCAACAAATTCGCAGTGATTCAATTTTTATACGATACATAAAATATTCAACATTGAAAGTCAAATGCATTAAGATGAAAACTACTCACCTGAATCCGTGTTTATCATCTCCCGACCTGCTGTACGCTGAACTACTCTCCACACTTATCATATTGAACATGTTCATCACTTCACCATAGATAGACGGCTGTAAACAGTCAGCAACTCAATCATCAATAGACAGTCATAATCACTTCATGATAAACTAATGCTTCATTGTAAATTTTCACATTTACCTTCACACATTCTAACACTGGTGCACAACACTGATGCACAACAATGCACAACAATGATGCACAATTATGCACAACAGCTTAGAACCAATATGTATCATGTGTACAGCACATGACTTTGGCTCAAGCACATGGCTACGGGAAGGAACTTTGGCCGCCCACCCGTGCTCATCTGGCCTAGTGGATCGGTGGTTAAGTCGTGCGTAGTAATACGCAAAAGACAAAATTACCATCGCCAGGACCTGTCTTCGGACAGAGCACTACCATCATCATCATCATCATCACATGACTTTATCATCTTATTTGTCTCTTTGCTCACTCAAATGAGCTATGATGTGCCAGCACACCCAATCCATTCATCACTGAACTCACTTCCAGACAACACATGATGAAGATGATGATGATGCTGATGATGAAGCAGATGATGATGATGATGATGACGACTGCTCATTTGACCCAATGTAAAGAAGAGGGAAATGGGTAAGAAGGTGAGTGTACGTACACATCCAGCAATGATCATGCATCCCAGCTGGTCGACGATGAGTACGTCGATGGAGGATGGAGGAGAACAGAATCTCTGCTGAAATATCTGCAGGACAGACTCGACGGTCTTCGGCGTGTCCCTCAGTGCCACGGCAACGTGTCCAAGAGTCAGGATCGTGTTGACTGATATCAGAGTCGTCTCACTGAAACATGACACAAGAACTTACACATACAATCACAGGAACACACACACATACATGTCAAATGTACTCAGTACAACGGAATTGCATACAGTTAGACTAACACACACATGTACATTCAAACATACAGCTATTGTACATTATAACACATATTAGTACGACAATATTATCTTAATGCGCAAATATAACTTTTCGCCACACTTCATCTCTTCAGTCATAGGTCATTTCTTTAGTCATTGTTCTCTTAGTATTTTACATTTGTTAATCAAAAAATTAAAACTAATCCGTCATTTAAAAAAAAATCAGAAATGGTAAACGTACCGATCGCTTATCTCCGCTGTGTATAGCCTGTTAGAGAGACTGGCAAGGAAAGCCTGCACACAGTCAGGATCCATCGTCAAACCAGACTTTAGGGCTCTGAAACATCATAACACAGCAAAAACACCATACACAAACAAAAGATTTAAACAACCCTACACTATTCATCACAATCACGCATCAACAAACATTAATCAAGAATAGTAAAGCGAACTGCAAAAGTAAAATAGATTCAAGTTTGTGTCCTCGTCGCTTACCAATGTGTAAAAGATGTGATGCACCAAAATATCGACAAGATATTCAATTTTGACATGCTACTGGTCACTTTAATTGATAAAACTTCAGTTCCCCGTATCTAGCCCCTAATGTCGTTGCACCATTCTTTTGAATGCAACCACAAACATACAATAACTGGTTAAATGTAGTTAATATTCATAAGTATCATAAATTGAACAAAAACATTACAGTAATTTCTAGAACTAGGTTACAATTAATTGACACCAGACACCAAATTCATATCTCCATTTAGTCGAGTGAGTAAAACTGATTGTGCAATATCAAACTACATCAAGAGTTGAAATTATCTTCTAAAAACAGCTACGACTCCCATCTAGAACAGATAACTAAGTGAAGTTATATCGCGCACCTGCAGATGTTTTCTATGGCCGCCTCTCTCAGACTCTCAAGAATATCCGACATCTTTGACTTCTGACTTCGTCGGCCCATCGAGTGCATCACCGAAGAACTGCCACTCGTGCCCTTAGAGAACGGCTGACTTTCGTCCGTGATAGTTATACTGAAACCTCCTTGCTTCGTCGACTCCCTCGTACTGCTGCCCGGCAGAGTTCCGACGTAGCGGTTGAGCTTGTTCAGAATCGGAGACGGATTTACGAGGAAGTCTCTCACGGCGCTGATCACCGACGGCGCAAGGACTGGAAACTTTTCCGCCATCCGACCAAGCGTCTAGACAACAGACAAGATGCTTCCTCTACATAATCTTTACATGTATATATAACCGTTTTGTTTATGCATCGTATACATGACAAGCCATATAAGTCAATTAAACTAATTCCAACAAATTCATGAATAATCTGTTAGTAAGCAGGAAGAACATCTGCAAAAGCGAAATTAAAATGACGAAGGCGATAAATTAATAATGATGTCATGAATGGGACATAATTCAATGTAATGCACTAATTTCTCATGCTCAAAAAGAGAAGAACTTATAAGCTGATGTCAGTTTGAAACCATTTACGATCTTTACTTATTTTTTTAGTGCTAACCCTAACCATTAGAGGTTCATAGCTTTGGTTACACTGCCATCGCTCTAATGACTACATTATTTATTCTTTCCTGCCAATCCTAACCATGAGAGGTTCATACCTTTGATTACACTGCAGTCACTCTTGCAAATACAAACATACTCATAACTGCTATATACCTAACCATTACAGAGGCTAGGGTTACATTGCCAACTCTCATATCTATGTACATTAGTGTTGTTGGGGTTTATAGATGCTTTTTCATATCGAAGATGATTAGCGTCTTCCCCTCCTCCTTCAGGACCTCTATTTGCAGGTTCCTTCCAGTTATTCATTACTGCTAACCCTAACCATTAGGGGCTCAATGCTAGGATTACACAGCAGCCTCTCCCACAACTACTTTGCTCAAAGCAATTGTTGCAAATGCAAATATTAATTGTAAATGTAGCTTTTGGCTGAATTCAACATTACAACTATCACTATTCTTTACCTCAAAACCATCAGAAGCAGCAACAATGACGTGGAACAAAACCAGAAAACAAAGAAAAGTAGAGACAAGTGCGTACCTTGAGTGACGCAAGCAGGAGGGGGGACTGTATGAGTAGGTTGCGGTGATCTGGTGAAGTGTTCAACTTGCCGGTCAAGCGACTACACAGATTCTCTGCAGCTGTAACCATATTGCAATATAGTTATGTTTATTAATTTCCTTATTCTTGCATCGACAAGAAATAAACAAATATAATTACACAAGCAAGAGTTACATGTACAATAACATCTGATCACAGAAGAATCAGATAATGGCAATTAAATACGACCAACAGCAACAACGGAATAAAACGCAACAATGTATTAAACTGAGCTAGAAATCAAGAAAACACATTTATCAAGCCAAAACCTTCAGATATAATTTGCTTGAAACAGAAGGTTAATCCTCTACACATCCATTCACAATCAACAAGGCTAGCTTACAAAAATTAACGAATCTACACTGTAGAAATACTATAAATACAGACTGGGAGAGAAAAAAGAGCCAAAGGTCAGCGATATGACCTGACCTGATTCATCGTAGCATGACCAGAAGTGTAGTTCAATGCAGGCGACGTTGCTGCGCACGATGAGTGACGCGGTGGTGAAGTGCGACGATGAGCTGGAGAAAGACGAGTGTGACGAGAGGCGCTGGTCGGCCGTCGATGACTTTCTGTCGTGACTGAGCAACAGCTTCTGTCCAATCTCGTACATGTCGTGAGAGAATTCCTGAACCTTCTTCGCTAAGCCTGAATCTAAGTCTTACCAAACAAACACAAATAAAGCTTGACAATAACTTTCAAACAATTTAAAGGTAAGCATGAGTTCGTAGCAAAATGAAATCATCAAAATTAAAAAAATAATAATTTTCAGTTCTATTAGACTTTCTGGTCCAATGCTGAAAGCTTACCCACCTGATGGGTGACCAGACTGAAAGCTGACACGCGTAATGGGTGCACGACTGAAAGATTACCCATCTGATGTCATATGACTGAAAGTTTACCCGCTTGATGGGTGACACGACTGAAAGCTGACACGCTTAATGGGTGACACGAGTGAAAGATTACCCATCTGATGTCATATGACTGAAAGTTGCCACGCTTAATGGGTGACAAGACTGAAAGCTTACCCATCTGATGGCGCAGGATGTCGCGCAGAAGAACAAGAAGGACGAGACGAAGTGTCTCACTGAAACTCTTGTACGGATGAGGTCTGCTCGACTGCGAGATCGTCTGCACAAACAAACGAAATGAACATCATGGCTTTCACATCGGGTCTATTGAGCTAGGCCCTAATTATCCAAAACGGACAACAAATTTTGAAAATTAACTTCTGCTTGTCAGCAAAATTGAGAGTAATTTAGCCCCATGAACTGAAACCCAACTCTGCTTGTGCAGATGGCACATTGTGAAGTTGCATTGTTATGATATATTGCAAGCATAATGAACTGAATAAACTTTACTATTACTGCCGAGTATTGAACCTTCTCTGAATTGATGATGATGATGATAGTGCTCTGTCCGAAGACAGGTCCTGGCGATGGTTATTGTCTTATGGTTATCGTCGGTCGGTCTCTGAATTATAGACCATTTTAATAGATTTTGGTAACAAAATATTTGTATATGTCTAAGAATAAATGTCATAATCATACATTCATGATTCAAGTCAGCTGAGTTAAATGTCCAAAATATTCACAAATAACTTTTTTCACCGGATTGCCATAATCACAGGTTTCCTTTACCTGATACGTTTCTGCAGCTGCACTGTCAAGTTTAGCAAGCATCTCACTGTGCACGAGCTTCTTGATCTACATGAACAACAAACGTAATTAGACAACAATTGTAGCGCATATTTCTTGCATGTTTCACAGTTGACTAATACTCCTAAACAATCTGTACTCCAATGTCTAAATTCTATGCATTTCAAATAACAAGATAATACCCGGCTCACATAACGCTCGATTCATTAGACAAGAAAAATACATGCTGTAAGCCAGAGTACTGTAGATCACGATTTGAGCCAAAAGATATGTACTGACAATTTAACTCTTATCATATATACAATTATACATGATACAGGAAGGATCAAAACCAATTTGGATTAATTCGTATATACTGAATTTCCTCAAATAACCAGTACATACTGTTATTGTAAATTCTTGATATTGAAATTCCAATCAGTTATACCTACAGCTACTAACAAACCTCGTCACAGTACACACAACAATCGCTCATGCTATTTCAATAATCACTCAGTCAAATTAAACCAACTATATGACATTTTAGGTTTTTAACTGAATCAAAGTTTTATAGCCAAACGCCCTTCCTAACGGTAACAACAACAACAGATTCGCTGCTCATCTTGCAGAGCACATTGAGAAACATGGCAGGCCTATGGTAAATCCTGAAATCACTTGGCAAGCCACCTCCTGATCAATTTCAGGCAACAGACAAAACAAAGACAAATCATAAAATACAAGTTGAATTCAAGTAAATTTCACTGTTTTTACTCAGTAAAACTACTTATATAGTGTGTTTGTTAACGTGTACAAATTTGAGTTAAAACTTATGATCCTCTATCACATTTATTGGCCAAAATAAAGTGAGATAATTTAATGTACGCCGAGTTATGTGCTCTGTTAAATTGGTCCAAATTTGTTTAATAAGCCGCGTCGTTAATAGTGCCTATGATTATAATTTTTTTTCTATGTTTATTCGTATTTCTTTCGTATTGTTTTTTTTGTTCAGTTGCAACTTCTGTGATGACTGTTTCGTGTCACGAGCTAACGGAGAAAATTCTCCTCTGTGACGGTTCATGTTTGCAACGAGAATACATAGTAAGAACGCGTCATGAAAAGTACTGATTTGCTTAAATTGCAATGATGATAGATGTATTGATTTGGTCTCTAGCAATGTAGAATTTCTTACTTTGTATTACTGCATTTATTAACATTATGTTGTAACTGTTGCAAATAAATGAATAGAAAAAAAAAGTTACCAGGTCAAACATGTTCTGCAGTTGTTTGCTACTGAACTCCATCGATGCCAATCCTGTTGGACTCGCCGGGTCCTGACCAATCATACGAGGCGTTATCGGCCTGCCACCCCCCGCAGCATCGACCATGTCCACTCCATCCGGCTTTATAAAGCTTGAGCCAAGTTGGACAAAGTAATAGACGGAAGGATCGATCGAGTCGTCTCGGTTTGAGATCGACTCGCTGTTGTTCTCTATGGGGGACGGCGACCTCTGCCGCAACACAACGGGCGACGGTGTCTCCCCGGACAGAAACGAGGGGCTGGCATTGATGCCCGTCCCAGTACGCTGCTGACTCGACAAGATACTCTGAGACAGCGTGCGAGGGATGATGGAGCGGTACGTATTGAAAGCACGTCGCGGTGACGCAGTCCGTCCTATGGGGGACGTAGCACGACTCACTTCACGGATGACCTCGACTGGCCTTGAACTGTTCTCAGGGAACAGAAGCCGAACGTGCGGCTCAAGTGCGGACGAGGACATGCGACCGAGTGCGCGACTGATGCCCAGGAAAGTTGGAATAATGTACTTGCACAGCGACTCTACAATAACGCATATAAGTAATCAGGAAGTTCCATGACATTCCAATACTAACTTAATAAGTACATACAATTATTCATATGCCTACTTTATTCACGTAAAAATACCTTTGGATGGTAAATTCTAATTCCACACCTTTATTATCAGTATTTACCAAGCGCTTGAGAAAACCCTGAAAAGTCATAATAGTCCATTTGAAATCACAGAAACTTAAATGTAACCCGATTATACAAGAAATTACCTTCTACAAAGTTGACCAACTGGATAAAACTAAGTTCACACTCGTGCGAAAAAGATTGGCAAATGTACAACACTCATCGTCAACTGAATTCATAATGAATCCAATAATCACAATGCTCAGCCACTGTTTTCTGAGAAATAAACGAATACATTATGTAAAATAGATACCTTTGGAGACATCCTTCTGATTATATATAATTGAACCAAGAGCTTCAAACACTTCCAGCTGTGCAGTCAGTATCTACAATCACCAAACATTGTAACTCAACAATGTTAAATTACAATCCTCCTGAATTTATTCACAACGAACTGATACAATATGTAATACATCAATCGTCATCAGTGCCCCAAGTACAAATGCATAGTACAGGGTTATTCAAGAGTTCAAAGTGCATCCAGAGGACGGCCGAATAGGATCTTGAATATGCCATTGCACACAACACTAAATATGTGTAATTCGGCTTTTCTACATCTATTCTATGACAAACCGTAGATATTTAAGTATTTCCTTCCTGACAAGAAAAACTAACGTTAAATGTTGATAATGATGATCTACATTATGCTCTGACAAAGTGAAACTATATATTATCTAAAAATTGAAGAACATCCTGTTCTAAATGCTTCAAAATTAAAGCAGAAGATATTCTTTCCTATTCATCCCGGCATTCAAAAGTGATTTGAATCTGGAAGAGTCTTGGTTTCTTTGTGCAGGTGTCGAGCGTTTGTATCTCATTCACAACCTGTAGCAACAATCTGAAGACTTCAACTAATAACTCATCCTATGCTGATGGCAGAACTATACTAGATTATACTTACAATACTTTACGTAAGTGGTTGTCTCCTCCCAACAGGTTTGTTAGGCCGAAGGCCAGCCGGACTCTTTGCCAGGGAGGATGTCGGCAAGTTTCTGA
>JAQFYQ010001263.1:0-13722 GCA_034694885.1 Buchholzia appendiculata | reverse complement strand
ACCAACTTTTCCTCTTGATCCTCACTCTCTTCCATATTTTTAGTGAATATCATTGTCTTGGTTTTCTTTACATTGATGTTCATAATTCATTATCATGTCTTCTCTGTGTCATTCAGCTTAGTCATTATTGCTTGACTAAGCTGAATGACACAGCGAAGACTTATGATCTCATCAGTTATCATTTGGATAATCTGGTGAGATTATTATAATGATATTATCCTTTGGATTATTGGATAATTCTGTCACCAGAAAGTGACCAGATTATCCTCTGGATATTCTGAACTGAAATCAAATTGAATTCATCCACATTGAATGCGTATACAACATGAACTGAGCATTGTAATGTTATGGCCTATTACGAGCACATGCACCGAAGAGCAGCACTGACACTTTGGCCTGGCAGATGTATACAATAGCACCGAGCAGTAGCGCTCAATCTCCTATTGGTCAACATTGTAACACAAGCCTCATTGGTGGATCCAAAGTCGCGTTCTATTGGTCACTTTAAGAAGTCATGACAAATGACTAACGTTTCTTGGCTTTGCTATTGGTCGGCTGAAAGTCATGCACTAGTCTGAGCTTGGACTACCTATGAATTTGCATATATCGCGCTGAACGTTCGAAAGAGCGCCGCTGTGTCTCTGTTGAGTATTGATGGTTGATGCTTTTACCAGGGCCCACGGTTTACATAGCTTACATAGGCTGCAACTAGCTGTACAACTGCAACTAGCTGTGAGACGCAATTAAAGCAAAAATCTTCTACAAGTTGTAGCATAAACAGATTTTTATGCAATAGCTATAAGTGTAGTATAAATAACTGGATGAGGTAGAATTGCAGGTAAATATACTTGTGCATACTAGACTTAAATACTGTATCCTATTGTTTACTTGGTCAGCTGATTCGTGTAGGTACTGTGAGTAGCTGGTTCTTGTGACTGATGATGACAACAACGATCAGCTGATCTCCAAACAATGAAGATGAATGGAGGAGTTCGATGACTGCATGGCTGGAATTCTTGTAGTTAGAGTCTTGAGATAATTGAGATCTGACTGTTTAATATAACTGCGATCTGATCGTTTATCAGAATAATTATATTGAAAGTATAATAATAATATAATGATGTTGCTTCTGTTGTTACAACACAAGGGTTGCTCTTGTTTTAGTGTTGTTAATATTTTACTGCTGTTGTGGTTATTAGATGGACAGATTATAATAGGCCTATAGAATAATAAGTAAGGTTGATAATGTGGTAATTAATTTTGCTGACGTGGTTAAGTGCCTAGCCGACACAACACTACCATGCCTACATGTACGTTGCTTGCCCGAAATATAAGCGTAAATAACTAAAGAGATGTGATTCACAACGGTGTAGTTAACGATGATTCGTCGATGAATTAATAACCGGCAGTTGTGAAAGGATGAATGTCAGACTCACGAAGGCTAAGTCAGCTGACGTCATATTGATTACGTCATCATTGACAACGACGCTCCAAACCAAAGATGCTCCAAACATAGAATAATCATGTTGTCTGTTTAGAAAGCTTCGTTCTTGATGATGACGTAATCAAGGTGACAAAGGATAGTTTGTGACGTTTCTGTTGTGCAATTTGGCTTATGAGACAATTGTGGTCGATGGTATTCTATAAACTTTACAATCAGTTAAGCATTGTCTAACTGGTTCTTTTTAGTTCTTTAGTTACACACGACAAGACTAGTATCATTTGATTTCTGTCGGATTTTCTGATGACATTAAGATTAAATTAAATAGTCATCAAATATCCATGTGTTTAGTGATACTGAAGTAGCTGTATTAAAGTTTTCTATTTTAGGTAAATGTTTGTACGTCTGCATCAACATTATTAGCTACGATTTATCTGGATAATATCCAAAGATACAACTTTAATTAGAAACTTTCACTGACGCGGCCGAGTACAATGGGCGACACAACAACCCCTCTGCATGTTAATGGCAAGTCAAAGTCTGATGAACTGAATGGCAATTCAAAGTCTGATGACGTCAATGGCAAGTGTGACGTCACAAACGGCAGATCTCGCAAGATGACCGGAAACAGTTCTTCCTCAGGGGAGGTATCTGTGATCACGAACCTCGACTACGGTTGGTTCTCCTTCAGACCACAATGTCTCCAGTGGTTGAACACGGTTGTCGGATTCGTTGCATTCCTCTGTATGGCCGACGGCTTGGAAAGTTTCTCCAGAGGGTTGATTGGAGTTGGAATCACGACCCAGGAGAAGCACTTTGATCTGTCGAGCTCGGCGAGTTCTTGGATAGCGAGTGCTTACGAGATCGGAACGTTTCCCATTCTCGTCGTCATCAGTATATTCGGCAACAGGTTAGTGATACTAAAAGGCTGTTTTTTTGCCTAATTAATCACTGTAAGTCAATCATATTGCCCAATGATTTGTGCACTAAAGTGATGTTACAGTGATTTGTGCATTTAAGTGATATTACAGTGATTTGTGCACTTAAGTGATGTTACAGTGATTTATGCGCTTAAGTGATATTACAAGGATTTGTGCACTAAATGATATTACAGTGATTTGTGCACTAAATGATATTACAGTGATTTGTGCATTTATGTGATATTACAGTGATTTGTGCACTTAAGTGATGTTACAGTGATTTGTGCACTTAAGTGATATTACAAGGATTTGTGCACTAAAGTGATGTTACAGTGATTTGTGCACTAAAGTGATATCACAGTGATTTGTGAACTAAATGATATTACAAGGATTTGTGCACTAAATATCACAGACTTGTTATGGGGATTCAAATAAGTGCGGTATAATAGTCGCTTCAGTATTTGTGGGCTATTTTTGACTAGGGACTGGCAACTACTGTGGCTAGTCTTGTTTCATAATTGATATAATGCCTTTCATAATTTCATATTTAATTTGTTTAGTTTTTGGTATGTTTAGTTTTTTTCCACTGTACGTGGTGAGAAATTGTATGAATATCCTTCTATCCCACCCTCGCTTGTGTTTACACTTTGTGTTTGATATTTTCTGGGAGACTGATGCTCAGGTGTCTCCCTAAGTGGTCATCATGAGGGCTTGGTTCCAGTTCTTGACTAACTAATATTACTTAGAAGTTAGGTGTTGTTTAGAACTGGCGTTGACTACTGTGCCAGATGTGTTCATGGTTTGAAGATATGAAATGCTGTCAGCAACGAACCACATGATGCTAAGTTTTATCATTTATCCTGCAGGCAGGCGTTTTCCGCAATTAGCAAGAGGGCTGATTAAAGTGATATTATTGAACGTTGCCAAACTGTTTCTCTTTTTAATTAATAGGAATTTTTTGACAAGGACGCTGATGGTGCTTAAACTGTGCAGAGTACATGCCTTGATATTTTTGATTTTTACTGAATTAAAATTTACAGCCGGATGGCCTTCCTGGCGTTTTCAGTCTCACTGTTTGCCTTGTTGAGCACATGGAAGAACATTGTGAGTCTATTGCACAAAGCCTGACACCATTGGGCATGTGCTGTCACTGAACAACCTGCACCAACTCTTGTGCAGTAATGGCAGTGCAGTGCCTTTTGATCCGGCTTTTGCATGGAGTACGAAAATGAAATCAGCTATTTTCATCAGTTGATGATGATGATGATTTATCAGTTAGTCTTCATGCTGTGGGAAGAGAATTAATAATCTTGTCAAAAGGATGCTGAGAGTGTTGACGCTTTATGAACACGACGAAGTGTAATCACACTTAAATATCATGGGTTTATAATTGCTGCATGTCGTGTAACTGGTTGATGTAATCATTGGTAAGTACTTATCAGTTGATGAGGCCTGGTTATGTTGTTCCTCTACAGCTGAACTGCGAAGTGCAGTACATTGTGCGGTAGCACAGTGGGGAGTGGGGAGGAGGTGGAGGGAGATGTAGGAAGGGTGAGAGAGGCGTTCACAACAAGCGATCGTAAGCAAAGAACTAAATTACAGGCATGAGTCACCAAGAGTGGATTCCCAGAATTTAAATGTATAATATTAATATAGAAAAGTCGACATAGTTTTGATTGAGGTCAGATTTAAGTAGGGCTTGAGGCCAGGTTCAGGTCAGATTTAATGGCGGTGCCAATTTGAAGTTGAGTTAAAGTTTGGGACATTAGCGATAACAATGTTGTAACAGGATTTATAGTCATCATATTTTGTCTGGTTAGAGGTCATTGCATGGTGGTTCAGAATGTTTAGAATTACTTTTCTAAAATTTCATGAACAGTGACCGGCAGCAAAATGTGGACAAATATAAATAATTTGAAGCCCGAACTATTTTGATGCAAGGCCTATTGTCAACTCGGATGTGTTTTACAGAATTGTGACATGAGCAAATTATACGGATCATAGGCTTTCTTTATCTCAGATGGAGTTTTATCCTACCAGTTAATGACTACAGAAAATATTCTGACTGATAAAATTAGATTTATGAATTTGAGTAACGTCCAACATTGTAAACAGAAGGGGTGGTTTATTGTTACTAGTCTGTGAAGGCGAAACAGATGTTGCACACTGTGATACGCACGACTTGTCAACTTACCTAGATCTTATTATTCACATCCTAACTATAGATCAAAGTAAATAACCCCTCGGCAGTTCACTGATTTCCGTTGTTTATTTGGCTCAAGGTAATTCAACCAATCGCCTGAGTGTAAATAGTTATCTGCTACAATTATGATTGGCTAAGGTTGTGTAATGTTACCTAAGTTGAATTGACAAGGTAAATATGCTGTCAGCTTTGTGTGACAGTTGCCCTGTTTCTAACTACGCATCATATTTTACTCGTCCTCTGATTGGTCAATTCGTCCATCTATTCAATCATCCATTCATTCATCCATTCATTCGTTCATCCATTCATTCGTTCATTCATTCTTTCGTTCATTCTTCATCCATTCATCAATCCATTCATTCATCTATTCATTCATTCATCAATCCATTCATCTATTCATTCATTCATCAATCCATTCATTCATCTATTCATTCATTCATCTATTCATTCATTCATCAATCCGTTCATCCATCTATTCATTCATCCATCGGTCTATCCATCCGTTCATCCATACGTTCATCCATCCGTTCATCCATTCGTCAATTGGTCATTCATCCATCCATCGATGATCTGCCAATGCATGCAACTAATTCTGAGATCGTTTTTTGTGAACACCCACTTGATCAAACTGTGAACAGTCAAACATTATACCTCCCCCCTCCCCACCCCCGGTTGTTATTCTGTGGAATCGTCTTCCCAAGGCATCCTAATTCTGCACTGTGTATCTGAGAATGATGTAATGAAATTCTTGTACATTGCCTGTCTAATTCTGTGTGTCTAATTATCTGTCAATGTTGACTAGCATTGTCAGCTGATCGACTGAGGAGGATCCTGTATTCTAAAACTTACTGAATAAGCAGCAGCACATTTACCAGCACCCTGTGTGGTAAACAGACTGAATCACTCTCACTAATGCCGAGCAATTCAGCGTCTGGACAAAATACTCTATATATGCAAAATACAATATTATTATTTTGTAGAACATACAAGCTATTTGTGTTGACTGCTTTTTGTTTTTCATATTTTTTTTGTTTATATTTGTACGTCTATCAATTTATTTTTGTGAATTAAATTTGTATAGTGCGTATATATAATGTTTTTAATATTGGCTGTTTATTTAAAATTAATATCAAAAGAACGCATTAAAGCGTTCCGGAGTGCCAATGAAGGAAGTCTTGTGGAAAGTATCATAGAACTGTTTAAAATTGTTGTATGACTTTTGTTTGCAGAATGCACCGTCCATTGTGGTGTGGTCTCGGACTTCTCTCGGTCACCATTGGCTGCGTTCTCTTCTTCATACCACAGTTCACTTCGCCAGTCTACCATCCTTCAGACACTGGTCTCACACCAGAGGACAGTCTCTGTACAACCAACAGATCCAGCCTTGACCTCTGTGACGTCACTGGCGGTCCGTCTGAGTCACTCTCTTACTACCTGCCCATGTTCATAGTGGGACAGTTGTTGATGGGGATGGGTTCTGTGCCACTCGGCACGCTGGGCATCACGTTCATGAACGACTGTGCTACGAAAGAGAAGTTTGCAACGTATGCAGGTATGATCATATGTCACGTTCATTTGTTGTAGCTTTCGCTTCATCATCATCGTCATCATCATCATCATCATCATTATCATCAGCATCATCATCATCATCATCAACATCATCATCATCATCATCATCATCACCTTTATTACCTGTTTATAGTCAACTCTTCACTTTCGCATGATGTCTGTGCGGAGCACAGGTATAGACTTTAACTCATGACCCCTGAAGGTTCATTATGGCCTTAATAGAAGCAGTAAACTCGTTAATGAAGAATCAATACTTCTAACCTCAAACTCAAATAGCGCAGGAACAAAGTTGAAGTCAAATAGCTTTTAAATAGCTTGTTAGCCTATTTGAGAGTTTGTGTATAAAACATTATTTTAGCAATATTGTAGGAATAGTTTGAATTCTGTTTCATTGCAATTCTCTTATTAGTGTTCATGTAAATGTATGTGATTTTACGACAGGTGTGCAAAGGTGTGTAACATATCTTTTAAGCGAATTGGTTATTCTATTGATTTACTGCTGACTAGTATCTCTAATTGTCCACCTCGCACGTGATCTAGGATGGGAGATACCGTCATATCTTATCACTCGTTTGCTGTGTTTTTATTGTGATGACTATCATTCATTCTGATAGCAGCGCACTTGAAGCACAATTTACTTGCTAATAGCTTAGCATAGCACAAGGTCCTTTGTCTTTTATATGATAAGGTTTTTAAACTTGTTGAACTTGTGACACTAATTAGTCGCTGTCTGCTTGCAGTGCTAGACCGCGGACTGCAGGTTTATTATACTTGCATTATTCAAAGACTTGTCCTAAAATAAGGTCACTATCTCTCTTCAGCGGTGATAGCACGCTGGAATGTCTTCAGCTAATTAATGCAAAAAGCTCTAATCTGTTTTCCATCTTACTGTGGAAACCATTTGTTAGCTTTATCTTTGAAGGGTTGGCAGGGTGAAATATATGCTCTTTCACATGTACTGTAGAATTTATCTGTATTATGTAATCTATGAATCTGTCTAATGTTTTTGTTTAAGCTAGTGGCAGCGTTATGGCTTGGGGAGTTATTATTATCCTTTTTAGTAGCACGACTGATGATTTTTGACTTAAAAACTGAAAATTTGAGACTGCAGATCTATATAGTCAAACAGACTTTCAGTTCGACCTGTTTAAACTAGTGGACCAAGCGACGGCAAGTCTGTGGAAATAAATCATGTAAGCTACTAAGCTAGAGCTTGTTGACATGGGGCCTGGGCAAAGCAGCTTACTGCAGTGAATAAATAATCTTTTAAGAAATATATATCACATTGGGAACATTCTGAGCTCCTTACCAGTCACCAGTGTACAATGTGCATTAAACAGTTTTGCTGATTCTAAGCGGAATTCTGCTGTCAGTTTGCTGAGATTCTGTCGCAGTATCGTTTCTAGAGTTTCATGATGTTTCTATTCCAGCCTAAAAGTAATGTTCATTTGAGTTGCATTAGAGAGCTCGGAATTGTGACACGTTTCTGTTTCCCGCGCGGTCGAGTTTAAATAAAGCTCTGTCTTAACCTGAACACATTGAATTACTTAATTACGGGAATCTGAGAATCTCGTAGATTAAATTTTTATCAACTCTTGACTTTCAAAGAAGTTTGCTGTGCATAACAGAACAGAGTGGAACGTCGGCATGATTCTAATTCTGCTACCTTTTTATGACAAATATTGGCAATATAAGTCGAATACATTTCGATCTAAAATTTAATGCGTTAATTTAATGTAGGTAAATTTCAGTGGTTTGAGATAATTGAATTTTTGAGCACTGCTTTATAATTTAAATTTGTTCATGAACTTTAAGTGAATGAAATAATTAAGATTTCCATTGTTGGATGGAAGGTGGTGTCACGGGTTTAATTGTTTTGGTATTTCCTTTCCGTGGCCCTGATTGGATGGGAAAGACAATGACCCGCTGATCATTGTTCTCTCTACTGGCAACATCAACAGGTTCACAGCTGACGAGGTCAATACACCACGCACGCTGACCCGCCACGCACACTGACCTGGACAATTATTCAGTCCTATGACGACAGCAGATTACAGCAGCACTTAATTTTATGACTTGAGTAGCTGCTGAAATCAAGGGTTAGCTACTAGTAGGCTGAGAGAGACAGACAGACAGACAGAGAGTCAGACAGAGAGACAGACAGACAGAGTCAGACTGAGAAAGTCAGACATGGAAAGACAGATTGATGGAGACAAACAAACCGAGAGAAAGAGAAAGAGAAAGAGAGAGAGAGGGAGAGAGAGAGAGAGAGAGACTATAAGAGTTCAAGTGGTTTTAGCTGAACCTTGGTGCTTTGATAAATATTTGTTTGAGTCGTCAATGGTTTTATTGGTATAACCATCCTTTAAAATGTATTGTTCAAAACAAGATGATTAATTATATCTTTTAGGATTTTTTGAAGCAAAAAACATGTAAGAGGGTTATCTTGTTAAATTAAAAGTTAATTAAAATTTTGTAGCCTAAGTCAGGGTAATATTATTTTCATATAGTAAACAACCTTGTACTTTGGAAGTAGGAAATTGTATTGGTTACTTTATGAGAGGATGCGAAGAGTGAGATGGCTGTATGAAGCAAGAAGGAGACATAATTATATATTTCTATAGAAATACAGTAGAATCAAACTCCAGGATTCTAGCCAGTGCCTTGTTGTACTTGATAGTTAATTATTAATTACTGGGATTAAATGAAACTCTGGCTTGAGTCAGAGTATTGAAGTCTATTAATGGAGGGCTACAGTGTGGGATTTGTCCAAAAATAAGAGGGGGGGGGGTCGGACGATCTGGTGAGCGGGGCGGGGGGGTGGCGTCGGTCCAAAAATTTCCGACGAGCGGGGGGGGGTTGGGACGGTCCAAAATTGGACTGACACCCCTGGGTTCTGTATAAACCGACCACCCCCTGGTTTTTTTCCCCACGCGAGGTTGGGGGGGGGAGTCGGGACACCCGCTAGGGGGGGGGTCGAGCACCCCCCTCCCCCGACAAATCCCACTCTGGAAGGCTAACGGGCACAATATAATATTAAACACGTATAAAATCACAATATTATTTGACTAGTAACTACAGTACTTGGTTAATAAAGAAATAGTCGTCAGCGCCACTTGTTTTTATTAAGCATCAGTGCATTTGCTGAGTTAACCGAACAGCTTGGTTGTCAAATAGTTAGCTTGAGTGTTTGCAGTCAGTTTCTACGATATAAAACAATTTCAAATACTTTTTGTTCCCACGATCATTCACATAGTCATTCCCGGCCATATTCCACGGCCATATTCCCGCGTTTGTTCACGTTCTCTTTTCTGACAATGTTCCCTTGCTCGTTCCCGTGCTCGTTCCCTTGCTCGTTCCCGTGCTCGTTCCCTTGCTCGTTCCCGTGCTCGTTCCCGTGCTCGTTCCCTTGCTCGTTCCGTTGCTTTTTTCCGTGCTGGTTCCATAATGTGGAGAACTTGCTTCAATTATATAGATTCTATCGTGGAATAGCAACCTTATTTTCTCCTTTCATCCAAAATGAGCTTGATTTGTCTCTGTTGTTATCTGGTACACCTAAGGACAGCCAAGGTTTGATGATCTGTTGTGTTGATTGTAAATATGGTGTCTGTTTTATCTTGCAGGAATCTACAATGCATTTATCATCATCGGACCGGCCCTGGCGTACATGGGTGGAAGTCTGATGCTTAGAATCTTTGTCGACTTCTACTCAGTAGACACTGACGAGTATGTATTACCTCATACCTCAGAATATAGTATATAGATTTTATGTAGTTAATATAGAACAAATAGAAACATTCCATTCTATAGCAACTTTATAACACCATAACACCTCTGTAATATTTTATGAATGAATATTATTTATAAGAATTGTTAGCATTTTTATAAAAATAAATTATTTTTGAAATATTTATTCTAAAATAGCCAGCTTGAGTAATAATTATCCAACGACAGCAGCTGCAGTGAATCGTTACATAAAATCAAGCCTATTTTTGTAACATAATTTCCTACGTCATATTTCACTCAGTTTTCTGTAAAACTTAATATAGACAGTAATGTTTTAGATTAAACTCGGATTGAAATTTAATTTAAATATAAAAATTAAATAAAATGGAAATTGGTTAAATTGATTAAAATTTAAAATGATTAGAGATTCTTTTTTGCATAAACTTATGTTTCATTGTATACCTCAGTAATGTTTTGTGAGTAATTCCAAGTGTCAGCATATTTTTCTCTGCTTAGGTTGGAGATAACTCCGAGTGATCCGAGGTGGATTGGAGCCTGGTGGTTGCCTTACGTCATAGCTGCTGGATTGAACCTACTCACCACCATCCCATTCATGGGATACCCTATCGATCTACCAGGTATGACGTCACACTGTGACGTGAGCTAATAATAGCTCAATATTTCCTTTAGGACTTTCGGTTTTGGAAGTTAATTTGTCTATAATGATTTCAGTAATGATGATAATAATAATTGCTACTTGTTTTGACTTCTCTGTATTGTTGTCAATTTCAAATTTGTTTTAAATTAGAAGTTAATCTAGCTTTATACTAAAACTTTATTCTACAAATGTAGTCTTTTCTAAAGTCCAGTAATCAGAAAGATATTTATGTCGCCATTGCTCAATTTAAAAGTTAAAGCTACATATATTTTTTATTTGATTGCTGAACTGTTCAGCATATGAGAATAATATTATCTTGGTGAAAAACATGATTCAAGCAATTAAATGCCATGGTATGAAGGCTGTCTGGAAAATCTGTGGGCCTAGAAAACTAACGAACTGTTGATGTCCTTGTTTGAGTCTGTGAGAGTTGACGTCACGTGACTTTCCACGTGACATGTCTCATGACGTGGTCATGTCACATTGGACCTGTGTGTCACAGGCGTCACGGCGCATGTGACAAGGACTGCTGTGACTGTGATACAGAGTGTGTGATTTGACTCCTGTTGAACTTGTTGATTATTTATGGTTCAAGTCAGAAGCTGTTTGTACTTTGATTGAGTTACCTCTCCCCTCTTCCTGCCCACCCCCCACCCCCCCCGACCCCCCTCACCGGGCCTCACATATTCTAATGTCAATATTGTTTGACTGTGTTTGTTATTACAAAACTTTAACCTTTGACTGTGAATCTTATGGATCAAGTTTGTTGGGTGCTTTGACAGCTGAACATTTATCTATCTTTATGTACTGTGCTGGAATTTTTATTTAATATGCAGTGGCTGGAAAACTTCCGTTCAGCGCGCTTGTGATCAAATATATGGGATGGATATAATCAGTTGTATTCGAGACTAAAGGGTTATGTTATGAAAATTATCTATTATTTCGTATTTTTTTTTAAAAAAGGTGTTCTATTCTAAGTTTTACTAAACTTAGAGGACTGCGCATCCAGCTCTGCAGTAAGGTCTGTGACTCAGACCTCAAACGTGACTCCCCTTATAGACCGTTTATAGGACGGTACTCTTTCATCCATTTTCAGATAATGTTCCTGTATATAGCTGCAATTGAATGAGTTCAATACTCTGTTTAATGAAGTGTAACATTGTATTCATGACTACAGTTAGTTTACTGAATACAATATACCAATACTGACTGCTTACGTTATCTAATGATTTCTGATTAGCATGACCTTGGCGCACGTGGTGAGATAAGACTAATCAACTAGATTATACAAAGTCCATACAGCGAGCGATATCACGCATTGATACAGCCATCTAATAATTGAACAATTAAATTAGGCATCAAGTCGTCAGCCTACAATGCGCCTAGTATGACCGGAGTTGGAGGAAAAAATTCCTAACAGATTATATCTTGATTTTCACTGATAAACATTCTAGTGTATAGATGTAGAGGAAAGAGATGTGTGAATAATAATCATCATCATCATCATCGTCGTCGTTTATTGAAGGTAAAAGGGCAGATTACATATCTTTACATACACAAAAGAACAATAATATATCCATACATAAATGACATAAAGCGTCGTTGTGTCGTTTTCAATCTATCATTGTTAATAGCATCCACTCGCCCATCGCTTGTTTAAAAGCACTATGCTTTCAAAACAGAATGCATGGAACCCTTTTTCTCTGTCACAGCCAGTGGCTGTGGCAGAGAGAAAAAGTGATTAGTGGAAAAGTTCCAGTTGTTTGAAACGTCTAACCCTAGCTGACGAGGTAACACTGACACTAGAAATGATTGTAAACGTCTAACCCTAGCTGACGAGGTAACACTGACACTAGAAATGATTGTAAACGTCTATCCCTCGCTGACGAGGCAACACTGAATGTTGTTGAGGATGATGATTTCATGTTTGGTGCTTCCATCCAGTTATGACTAATATGTATTTTAATGTATGTGTTTTGGTTGTTTTGACTGAACGTAGCTGTATCACCTTTGTGCTCTGTTAATTGACTGTTTTCCCGCCTATGAACGCCTATTCGACGCTACTATGAACAGTGCTTTGTGAAGCAGTGCTATGTAGCTGGTAATGTATAAATCGGCACTATTCAGTTAGTGGAATGTAACAGCATTCAGAGACATCAGTTGAAGCACAAATTTTCAATCACCAGTATGGAAAGTTTTCCATCGACTACATGTAAAGCCGGTCACGTTTTAGTTACTTAGTCAACAACTAGATCAGCTGTTGTAAACACAAGATGCCCGTTTATGCCCTTAGTCCATGGAGAATGTTTGTCTTTAAATAAGTGAGCTGTGTAATATTCTGTCTGATTATATTCTTGATAGTCAAAAGGCAAAGTGTAAGGCAGAATTGATGTAATAATGAGTTGAAGACATGACTGTAGATTATTGATGATTGACAGCTGACTTTTGATGAAGGGTTGTAGAGGGAGAATTAGTTTTTATTACATCACATTACATTATCCCTTCTGACAGGGAAAAACTGAAGTCACATGTTGATGATGGTGACGTCATTTGAATGTGTGTACTATTTTACAATGCTTCAGGCGCAGCAGAAATGCGTAAACATAAAGTATCTGAAGCACACAGTTCCGGTCGGAAAGAAGATGAAGAAAACAATGAAGAAGAAGTCGCCCTTGGTGCTGGAACAACCGTGAAGGAGTCTCTCTTGCTCTTCAAGGGCGTCTTTACAAACCCCACCTGGGTCCTGCTCACTTTCTTCAATTCTTGCGAGACGTTCATCATCTCAGGGTTAACAGCATTTGGACCCAAGATACTCGAAGTTCTCTTCTCTCTCTCGGCCACAGTTGCCAGCGGATTGTTTGGTAAGTTTCTTGCCATTTGTTTGTTTGTATCGTTTCATAACCATTGATCCTTCATCTACGCTAGACGGTAATACTTGATTTTCTCTGAAAACAAACATGGCCGATTTGTTTATGGATTATGCTTGTAGTAACCATGTATGCCATAAATCTTTTTTATTTTATGTTGAGTGTCATACACACTTGTGTACATCAGAAGTGAATTTAATCTGATGTTTATTTACTGTATGTGTTTAATAACAACTCATTTCTTGTGTTGTCTCACTCGGTAGCACATCTCTCTAGGGGCCGTTCAAATATGACGTCACGCATTTTTCAGCAGTTTTGACCCCCCCTCCCCCTTGTCA
>JAQFYQ010001262.1:0-13722 GCA_034694885.1 Buchholzia appendiculata | reverse complement strand
GCCATACAAGGCTACTGGCCAAATTAAGCATTTAACCAACCTCTTTTTCAGTCCTCTACTGAAACTCTTCTTTAAAATTATTTCATTTTATTAAATGCATCCTTTGCCATTCCTATTCTTTCTTTGACTGCTGATTAATTATACATTATATTAATATTAGTTCTAAGAATATCCGCGATTTTCAAAGCAACATTTAGCATCTCATTTACTACTTAAGCCTATAACGATTGCTCACAGCAGCAATAATGTCGTTGATAAAAGTGACCAAACAGCTCCAGCATACATTCACTGCAATGCAAGACAGCTCTCTCTCTCTCTCTCTCTCTCTCTCTCTCTCTCTCTCTCTCTCTCTCTCTCTCTCTCTCTCTCTCTCTTCTGCATACCATAGAAAAACTAGAGAAATTTGTTTGTAATCAGGGTGCTTGACAAGGGCATAACGGTCATAGGCCTATAGGCATGTGACATTCTTTGATATTATGACACAAGTAGAGTATATAGGCATGCGTTATTTATGTCCTGCAGACACGATAAATGCCTCAAAGTTCATGCTCCAGCGGAATGACTTTTCTTACTGTCAACTTGAAAGCCTAGATGTTAAAACTGTCTCGAAGTTGCCTCGAGTCATAGAACGAGTGTCTGTCATCAATCATATTCTGATCGCCTAGCGCCAACCTAAAGACAGCACCAGAGCGTGGCGAAACAGCAGAATAGTTCAATCGTTGGTTATATAATTCGTGATTTAGTATGCCTGAAGTGAATAGCATCCATTAGAAATAACAAACAATAGATCGATTATTGCAAGATATTCAGCAAATGTTTCACAATGATTAATTGGCAGGTGATATCAGTAGGGCCTGAGTAGGCGATGACTTTCAACATAGTCATTCATAATGCGAGATCAGCTAACTGCTAACAAATAATTGGCACCATTGACACATAGTTATTTGCAGTCAACAACTATCCAGACGATGTCATCTTTAACAAAAATATCAAGCCACTGTTAGCAGTAAATACTAACAAGTAGTTGCCAATGCTTCTCTGCACCCCAGTCTGAGCGTGCTAGGACCACACAAATCTTGTCGACGTCCAGCTGAGCACCACTATACAGCTGATCTCAGGCACTGCATGAGGCAGACACTACGAGGTAGACACTAAAGCTTTGGATTGGCTAAGACACTATACCGTACTTGAGTAAACGATAACAACAATTTCTGCTGTTCGGCAGGTCTTTGGCATCCACTCTGAAAGTTTTCCTGTCTTGATTTATTTGTGATTTCCCCACATGATCATGCCTCCTTCAAATAATCAAATTTATTTTCCTGGTCAATAATGCTGTGAATAAACTACTTTTCACACGAAGCAGAGCTTTTGTTTATCAATTGTCCTCTCATCAACTAAGCTTATTACTTCAATTCTGCTTCATAGCTTGGCCTATTCCTCCCTTTCCGCAAGGCAAACGTTTCGGATGCAAACAATGTAACTGACCGAACCAGACTTAAGTCATTTTAATATCGTTTCTGGCAGTTTTTTTGTATAACAGTATTCTTTTGTTACAGAGATCTGTTGCTATTAGAATTTTGGCTTTAACATCGGCTAAGCAAATAAAAAGCATATCTTTCATTACATCACCTGATTATCCTCCGAAAGCATTGTTCCGAGATACTTACGGGCTGCCAACCAGGCAGAGAATTACGTACAAAGTTGCGCTAATCACGCACAAGGTTCTCCATGAGCAGCAGCAGCCTCAGTACCTCACGGAACTCGCCGTCAGATATCAACCGACACGCGCACTCCGGTCAGCCTTGAAGTGTCGGTTGGCCTATCAATTCTTGCCAGATACCACGAAATGCTAACCGTCCTCACAATGAAGCCTCACAGGAGGTCTGGAATTCACTTCCAGTCACGACAAGGAGTACAGTACAACCTAGAACTTTTAAATGATCGGACATCAAGACTTAATTATGTTATGTATAATGTGTGGCTCCCGTTCTTCGCCTGCACCTTCTATTCATTGACGGCACGTAGCGGCGCAGCGAAGGAAATGTTACATACACAATTACACACACTTAAATTTTTACCTTTAAACTAGTTGCCAATCTACTGTGATGTTGGCAAACAAACCGGGTAATGTTGAGCCAACAATCAAACCATGCAGTTGTTATCAGCTAATAAATAAGTCAACAATAAATTTTAAATCGTTTTTTTGATATCGTCGAAAAGTATTGATTATATATAAGTGATTTTAATCAAACACAATCACAAACGCACATAGAAGGGAAATAACAAATCAATAACTAAATCACTCTATAGACGGTATTTAATAGCAACTAGATGGATTTTCATCATCATTCATAGTGGGCGGAGTAATGCGTAAGTTAGAGACAAGTGGAGTCACAATGGCTACTATTTCTCCAACTACTCGTGAACGCCAGCCTTGACAAGCAAGTACAACTTGTGAAATAAGCCACAAACTACCCGACTAACTCGATACATAAATTAACTAAGAGTCATTAGGCCTAAAACAATTGCGTGATTTAAGAGACTAAATTCGAGCAGACGGTGTCGCAATGAATAAATATCAATATGAAGAGCACACTTGTAAGTGAGATTAAGGAAATAAGAAGATCCATCACCGAATCAAACTACAGTACATGTGCGATTCATCAATGTAATTCAATAATGACTCATCAAAGCTGTGGTTGCCAATATAAGTATAACATACTTCAGATGCATACACCACCTAAAACGCTGCATGTGCTTCGCTATAAACCCAGAGTCTGGACTCCTGGAGGCTGGACTCCTGGAGGCAAGAAAGCATCAAGTTGAGAATCTAGAGAGTATACTCAAATGCTTTCCACATTCCTGTATTGACGAGCAATGACAAATGCGCCAGACAGCAAAACTCTGCTCTCTACATAAATAATTTACTAAAAGCACGAATCACATACAGTAAAGTTCATGCAAGTTACACAGGTCTGACATCAAGCTAACTTGTGGTTATTACAACCGTTAAAAATTGAATGCTGCAAGATATAATATTAGCGCAGATAATATCTTAACCAGCAGATGCAGCAGTAGCATTGATTCATTTTAAACATTCAAAACATACTGTCATTATTAAACATCGCTGCAGAAAACACACAAATCTATTGTCCAGGGTATTGTCTACTTTAAACAATATTTAGTTTTCCACTGACAGACCTAAAGTAATCTCTCTCTCTCTCTCTCTCTCTCTCTCTCTCTCTCTTTAATTAGGTTCACATATCTCAAACAGTAAAAATACGCATCACTCACACCACACAATAATCAACACATAATTACAGTGGACACATGGAGTATTGAAGTGACATACTCTTCTCTTAAACATATGCAGCCCATCACCAATCCCACTATGACCAGTCACTCTCTGATTTAGCTAAACTCATGTCTACCCTAATTGTAGTATCACGTCTCTGAACTCTTGACTCTGAGTACGACCGGTACGGAGGTGCACGGCACCAGTCCAAAGTCTGTGATGTCTGTGATGACCATGTTGATGAGTCTGGGCGGGGTGACGTCGTACAGAAGATTGAGGATGTTCAGTCGTTGCATGGTGTGCCAGGACGACAGAGCACCTTCACGCGAGCTTGTCGTCTTCACAAGGTCACTAGGGTCACCTGGCAACAAGTCAATCAACAGGATTCGCTTATTTTCAATTTTTCAATTGTTTTCAGAATATGCAAACATTATCGACGGCTTAAATCAGAATTTTTTTTCAAACACAAATACCAACACCATTGTGATAATGAACATAATCTTGAATTTATTTATCCACATCAGCATGAATTGCATGTCGTCAACCTTCGACTTGAAACATACGACACATTAATCAAACACAGAAAGACGTACCACTGCCATTTCAAAATAAAATTACTGATGGTTGGATGCCATTCATGTACATCCACCTATCAACATGCCTACACTTAGTACAAATTTGCTCTTCTCATTGACCAATCGACGTAGGAATGACTATCCCAGAAACACAAAAGATATTTCCCTTCCTAAAAAGACGAAAGATAAACCTTATGCAAAACTGTACAAGTTGATAATTCCATGATTGTACTCAAGCTTTCCACAGAATGCAAATTTATTACATATTGTATGACCAGATCAATGAGCAAGGAAACAAGATCAATGCTCAGTAACTCAAGATCAATTTACAATACCTCAATATCAATAAACATCGTACAAAGAGTTCAATAAGGAAGATGACATTACAATTATTTAATTGCTATATACAATGTTGAGACATCTAACCCTGCCTGTCAAGGGAAAACTGAACATAAAGGTTGATAATGATGATGACGTGAAAGAATTTCCAAAAACTGACACATAATAGAAAATGCTATACATGTGTCAGTGTGTTATGTATTCACCTAGTTCGTTGCAGACAAACGAGTCTGTTTGAACCTTCTCCGAGAACTTGTACGTCTCACAGCAGACAATGACGGGGACGTTGAACGCGTCGGCTATCAGCGCCACCTGGGAACTACAGACACGTGACATCATGTATCTGTTAGCCAGCAGTGCGTATGCACCGAGCAGAACCTGCGTCACCTAGCAGCGCAAGATAAACAATCTACACTGAATGCACTCTGTTAGGTTCAGTGGAGTTTACACTAACACCTGACTACAAACCAGCTCCATACTAATACATCCTGATAATTAGAATTCATTGTGAAAACCGTGCGAGTCGGCAGATAATTTGTGTCTTGCACCAGTAAATCAACCAGACTTCTGAGCACATTAAATGCAGAAAATAATGTGCCTGAATAACGTACCAGAGCACTGCAGTAGCAAACCTTGGCAAGGCAGATAAGTGATGAGCCTATATCTAAAACACGTCACTAACTGATAGGTTCAGATAACAGAAGAATAGGTGCAAATTTTTGTTACATTAATTTAATTTTTTCTTGAAACAAGCTCTAAATTTTATGACAGTATGTAGAACTTGTAGCCAGAAACCACAAAGAACCATAAAAATCATACAAATTAAAAGCAGTAAATTATAAATAATACTAATTCACCGAAACCGATTATCTAAAAATTAATACATCAAAAAAGTTTTTACGACTTTTGAAATATAATAATCTCAAAAATATTGCAAGAGAAGTGCAATAACTAAAACAAAAATGTTAGAAACATCAAAATATCAAACCAAAACTATTTAACCAACAAATATATGGAGTTGAAAAAAAGAGTACAGAAAGTAACTATGGAAGCGGACATATTCAGTCATAACTAGATCTGCCCAGAGCAACTGCATCAAGTCGTAAGAATCAGGTTAAAATCATGATATTCTGGATATCATGATTCTAACCTGATTATAACGCTAATCTATCTGATTAGAAGCAAAGAAGGCTTGGATAACCTCTTTCATGACGTATGACACAGAGTTGATGAGTACATAAGAACACCGGATACCATGTTGCACGAGTCTGCGCAACATTTCTCTCCCTAGGCACATACAAAATTTAGAACAGCCTGTGTAATATTTCTCTCCCTAGATACACTAAAACAAGAACAGTCTGTGCATCATTTCTCTCCTCTAGACTCACACGAAGAACAAAAGTATAAATTTATTTATCAGACTATTATAACATACACATAGGTCTATGCCATTAATCTAAACTGAGGAAATACCGTTCAAGCCTACAATACATTAAGCAATATGTCTCAATCATCATCCTACAGCTTCATGTATGCATGCAGCAATTCCTTAGCCGGCGCATGCAATACGCGATAATTGAAGGCGCAACCTGTCTATATTTATCTGCTACATAAAAATTTGTAGTCACCACAGTCAAGATGGCAATCTCAAATAATTTAGATAAAAACACTGTTCTTCTTTAAGATCATTATCATGGATGTACTATACTGGAATTACCATCAATTAGCACTAGGGCTAAATGGGTCAGACGTTAGCAAAATGTTTACTCTATAAGTAGGACAGAGTTGGTTTCCAGCATGCCCATGGTGACTAAACTAAGTAGAGCATATGCATGTGAATTTTAGACTTAATGAAGCACAGTTTTACAACCGGATGCCCTTCCTGACGCTAATAATATTATTGCTCAATTTGTCGAGTACTTGGAGGAATACGGTCGGACTATTGCAAAGCCTGATATCACTTGGCCAACATATTCGTAACATGTTATAACAGCATTAAATTAATTGCTAAATAGCTGGATGATTATTACATTCTAAACTAGACATTTTTTAATATTAAGGTATGTATTGAACACATAAAAAACCTTCGACTTTGGGTCGACTGTCAACAACAATCACAGAGAATTTCTTGCCAGCATCATGAGCGTTACATAGCACCGTTCTTATCAGTGAAGAACTACAGACACGTAAAACATAGCAACGTTCTTATCAGTGATGAACTAAAGATAAGTCAAACAAAGCACCATTCTTATCAGTGATGAACTAAATATAGGACAACAGATTACACATTTGTTACTCATTTATAAATTCTGTGATAATAAAATAACATAAACAAATATATATAGACTATATATTAATTATAATAAAATTTTATACACATGTATATATACTGTAGATTACAATTTTAAATAGCATAGCTTAATATAAAATGAACTTGATAATAAATGTCTGCAATACTGATGTCCAGAAATTATATCTGACTGAATCTTGAATTAATGCATTTTAAGCCAAAAATGATTTACTTTAGGACGCATCACTATCTACACAGCGCTTATTAAAGCACCACTTCAGATCAAAATTGATCATAAAGCGTAAAACATAAGCTAAAAGTTAGATCATAATTCTAAAAGAAGACTAATGACAAATACCAGGCGTATACGAGGATCACGTCGCCGTCGTGGATCTTAGAGCCGGCAAAGTTTGAGATAGCCTGGGCGGCAAGCAGGATCCGTTCATTGATAAACTTGTCAATCTCTTCACACAGGTTCTCCTTAGCCTACAACACACAACATTATAATGCAGGCTATAAACTCAAACTAATGTCATCAATACTGTCTACTGCTAAGTTACTTGTTTATGAACTTCTAATCAATAAATAATATTAATCACACGAACACAGGTGCATCTACAAATAGTCTTCATAATCATTATCATAATTATTATCAGCTTCGAGATAAACAGTGAAGATAGAAGAAATATCAATAGTAACAAAGAAATGTATCATTTTCACATCAATCATCATTATCAGCATTATCGCTCAGACTGGCAGCTAGAGCTAATTAAAATGGGTTGGAATTTAACCAAAATGTTTCTCTCCACAATTAGAGGGAATTGTTTGCAACCTGCCTATGGTGATTAAATTCTGCACAGCATATTACATATTGGATCATTACTGTTCAAGGAAAATTCCAAAGCTGGATGCCCTTCCTACAAATTTCATCTGTACTTATGAACGCAAATTCGCTACATGTAAGAAAGGAAAACAACATCGATAAATTCTAGTATTGCAGTTAAATTCAGGCACTGGTCACAAACTACACCGTCATATCTTATATTAAACCTTAAAGTGTTGTAGTCCTTTGGCCATGAATATAATCACCTAAAGTCAACTTATACATGGCCACTAGTATGGTCTAACATAAAAAGCACTTACATACAAGTGTTACATCCAAGTGTTACAGCTCACAATTAATGAAATAAACAATTATGGAGCACAGTGGTGTCTGGGTTTACAATAGACCCACCATGTTCCTACATGTGCTCGACAAGATGAGCAGTGAGACTGCTGGCGACAGGAAGGGCATCCGGCTGTAAAATTTTGTTTGAACAAATTTCAAAATTTAAAATCCATATGCTCTGCAGTATAATTACTCTCAGAAAGCTTGTAAAAAAAATTCTCTTAATTTCGCAGGGAATTTTGTAATATCCAACAGGTACTTTAAATAGCGCCAATTAAAAACAAAGCCAGTAAGAATGATAAAGCGATGATGCTAACGATTATGATGAGAGCATGACGCAGTACAGACCTGGCTGTCGGTGCAGTCGGGTGACGTCATATTGACGAGTCGCTTGAGATGCCGGATAGCGTTACCCATGCTGACAGAGAGAGGGCGACACTGCTTGAGAAAACTAAACATGCACACAACAACCTTAGACTGTTTGAGATACACAGACAATCAAAGACATTTAATAATAGCAGACACTAGACAGGCTTTTGTCAATGCCTTCATCCAAGAAAGAAGTTCCATTCAAATTGCAATGTCACCCTGATAAATTAATTACATTATAAATAAATCATAAACAATTTAAATTATAAAAATTAAAAGCAGGCAATAATAATACCTATGTGTAAGAGAATAAATTATTCAAGACTATTTAAGTATTACAAAAAACTAAATTGAAAAGAACATAGATTGCACATAGACCGCAGAGTATTTGTGAAAGAAAAATGCGAGATAAAAGAAAAGATTGTAAAAAATAGGACGAATGATTGAGTGAAGATTGGAAATTGCTGGCAGCACATAGACTCTCACCTAATGGCCGGACGCATCACACGCGTCTCAAGGTCGCGACTCAGTTCCGTGTTTGCCGGAGTATTGTAGTCTGATATCACCTGTGCAACACACACGCACACAATGATAACGTTTTGTCACAGCCAATAACTTAACAATGCAAACAATAAATTACTGTGGCAGAGGAATCATAACCAGATTTAACAATCTTACGAGATCTGAAGAATATAAATGTAACAATCTTACAAGCTATGAACAAAAGAAAACTTAATAATCTTACAAGCAAAATCTCTCTTGTTGTCTATCAAGGATCACAAGAAATGTAACGTTGAAAGAATAATAAACATTTAATGTCGTCACATCTCTGTTGTTGCCTCCGTTAAGCTAATACATCATCATCATTAGTGCTCTGCCGGAAGGCAGGTCCCTGGTATCCATCTTCTCCACAACTCACAGTCCTCCGCTTTCCTTTTCATTTGCACATATGATTCCTCCTTGCCCTCCATCAGTTCATGAAGCATACTTTGCCTCGGTCTTCCTGATCCTGTCTTTCCTTCAATTCCGCCTTCTATCACATCTTTCATCAATCCCTCGCCCCTCAACACATCTCCAATCCAGTTTTTCTTTCTCTTTACGACTGTTTGCACCATACTCCTTTCTTCTCCCACATCATATAGCACTTATTCATTAGATTTCCTGTCTTGCCAACTTATTGCCTTTAATATGTTTTAATTTATTCATCTTGAAAGATAAATACAATTATGGTCCATTTAATGTTATTATTTATTTATAAAGTACACATGCTAATAAATGTATTGCCTGTGCAGAATCGGTTAAGACAAATTGAATTGATTAAGTGATAAATTAAATTTAAATTAAATTTAAAAATAATATAAGTAAAGGTGTCATAATAAAAAATAATGATAAGAAAACTTGCTATAAGCTCTGTCCTGCATTGTTTGCTGCCTGCAGGTGGCCTGTGCTAAATGTTCGTCTCGCAAGTCAGCGCTTGCGTACGACAACCACCGAGAGAGTCGCGTGTGCGACACTTGCTTTGACATTCTGTCGACTCGACGTCACACGACGGACGGTGTCAAACCTTGCAGCAACAATGTCGGTAGACAAGAAACGGTGGACAAGAATGTAAAGGTTGAGAACTCTCTGCCCACGCCCATCAGTGGGGACCATCATAAGTCCAGGAAGGGACCCGTTGTTCTACAGGTATTCGCTGTACATACCAGTTCTTACTGACTGACTTATTTGCTGTCATTGTTTATGTTTGTTCTACGTTTTGACAGGAGTGTTGGTGCGATTGAGTTGTTTGTTATGTTGATTACTATATTTTGATGATGATGATGATGATCATGATCATGATGATCATGATGACGATGACGACGAAGACGACGATGATGATGCTCTGTCCGAAGATAGGTCCTGGCGATGGTTATTTTGTGTTATGTATTACTACGCATGACTTAAACACCGATCCACTAGGCCAGATGAGCACGAGTGTGCGGCCAAGGGTCCCTCCCGTACAGGCAGTGGAGTCTTAACAATTTTTCTAGGTTTAATACTGAACACAATGAGTCGTTGCAGGGAGACGTCAACCCTCTACCTCTTCACTGCGAGGCGTGAACGCTAACGACTGACCCATTCGGTCGCTCCATTTGATGATATATATTAGCTATTATACTTATTATTAGGTTCATTGCAAATCATGGAATAAAGTACCATATCTGAACATAAATGTGAACATAAATAGTGTTCATAAGGTCAACGATATATAAAGGCAGACACATAAGAATTTGCGAATGAATTTGTGAATTTTCAAATGAACTTGTTAGTTCAATAAATAGATTCCTGCAGTATATATTGTGACTAACTTTTATTCAGTATGTTTCAAATGAATGTTAGGTTATGACTTGTATAATTAGGCCACTATTAATTCCTTGCGTGTTGTTGTTGCCCAGGTTAAAGCGAGTGACCCGGCTGTGATCTGTGGATACCTGAATCTTACGTCTGATAGAAAGTGTTGGTCTCGTCGTTGGTTCACCGTTCACAAGAACTTTGTTCTCTACTCGTTCAGAGCGCATCAGGTCTGCATTCAACATTCTCTCACTTGTTAATTATCAGCCGAATGCTTTTAGGAAGCTCAACAATCCTTTTAGTTTACGTGAGAAAAGACTGTCATCATCATCAGGTTATTTTGTCACTGTCATTTATAGATCCATGTGGTTTCCAGGTTAGAATGGGTGTACCTCAGAATACTTTTCGTTCGTCATCCTGACACTGTGCAAGGAGCCATACACACTATACAAGGAGCCATATACACTATACAAGGAGCCATATACACTATGCAAGGAGCCATATACACTACACAAGGAGCCATACACACTGTACAAGGAGCCATATATACTATACAAGGAGCCATATACACTATGCAAGGAGCCATACACACTGTACAAGGAGCCATATATACTATACAAGGAGCCATATACACTATACAAGGAGCCATATACACTATACAAGGAGCCATATACACTACACAGGGAGTCATACACACTATACAAGGAGCCATACGAACACACTATAGCTCATATGCAAATGCATGATCAATGATGATATTGCCAGTGTAGATTTAATAGAGGAAGACTGTTACTGTCTGATACCCTTCCTATCACTAGCAATCTGCTGATCGTACTGAGTACTTGGATTCACACGGTGAGTCCATTGTAATGCCTAACATCATTCAACGTATGTTACTTCACTAAGTCAATTAACAGCTTGCTGTGATTGAACAGTTAACGTACTTACTCATACTGTTCTTGTATTATTTCATGTTCTTGTTTCTTGTTAGGATGTCGTTGCTCTCACGTCAATGCCATTGCCCGGCTATCAGGTGTGTGGAGCAGAGCCAGCTGACGGCTTAGAAGAGCCGGAACTCTGCTTCAAGGTCTTCCACATCGGACTGAAGAAGATCTACTACTTCAATGCTGATGCAGTCGAGACTAAATTAAAGTGAGTTATAGTTATTTTAGGACATTGCATGGAGCGAGTCATAGTTGCTTTAGGACATTGCATGGAGCGAGTCGTAGTTGCTATAGGACACTGCATGAAGTTCGTTGCAGTTGCTTTAGAACATTGCATGAAGTTCGTTGCAGTTGCTTTAGGACATTGCATGAAGCGAGTCGTAGTTGCTTTAGAACATTGCATGAAGCGAGTCGTATTTGCTTTAGGACATTGCATGAAGCGAGTCGTAGTTGCTTTAGGACATTGCATGAAGCGAGTCGTAGTTGCTTTAGGACATTGCATGGAGTGAGTCGTATTTGCTTTAGGACATTGCATGAAGCGAGTCGTAGTTGCTTTAGAACATTGCATGAAGTGAGTCGTAGTTGCTTTAGGACACTGCATGAAGTGAGTCGTAGTTGCTTTAGAACATTGCATGAAGCGAGTCGTAGTTGCTTTAGGACACTGCATGAAGTGCGTTGCATGGAGCGAGTCGTAGTTGCTTTAGGTCTGTTCTTCTGACTTAGTTCATGAGTTGTGAGTGACAATATTATTTTTACTCTGTTTATGTAAGTTCAGTTAATTGTCTTGCTAATTTAAGTCATTTTCACTTTTCATAAAAAAAATTTAATCATCTTGTGTATTGACATTTATTGTCTTTTGTGGCTTATTTCAATTGTTTTTGAGGAAAATAATTGAAACATTGAAGTATCTGCTTTTGGAGTGGTGTATGTATGTTTCTAGGTTATATTCACATTGATACTGTATGGTAATATATTTAATTATTATAATTCGTTCATAGATAATTTGTATTTCTATTCTTATTATTTTTATGTTACTACAGGTGGATATCTGTTCTGCAGAAAGTAGTTCTACTTGAACTGCCAAAATGTGAAGCTGAAGAATTGCCTGCCACAGTCTGACGCTGAAAGATGTCTGATGCTGAAAGGTTGTCTCCTCAATGTGAAATACAAGATGGCCTGTCGTGTCTCTGCATCAAGTTAATCGTTCTCTTCTGAATGTGTCTAACTGCTTTAGTGTGGCAGCCATTAGTGTCTGTATCCACACTCATCTCGTTTACTATAGAACTTTGTAATAGTAGCTGCTAGGGATGTCTGTGCGAAGTAAACTGCTGAAGATTTAAGCGATGATTAAATGTTTCTGCTGATATTGAAGTAATTATTGACAAGTTCATCGAGATTAGACGTGCCGGTTATATCATTAGCCGTGTTAAAACGGATACTGATATTGTTGATTTGTTACATTATGCAGCGTTTTCAACATGAGGCCAATGAGCTGAAAGTTTAGGCAACAGCAGAAATGTGCATTGAATTTTTTCCTTGTCTACAAATCTGCTGCTACATAGATATTCAAAGCCTCAGTATTAACTAGATTATAGCATCAAGTGTGATACAGTATATGGCTTCATATCAGGTCATAATATAAGTTTGTTGTGATCTTCTGTTAACAGATTATTTTCAAATACATTCCCACATTTGTAGCACATTTATAGTTAATCAGTAATATTCTCGGTTAGCGCATACTCGTATTCTTGTACAGTTGTTGCGTTCTCTTCTGTTTCTATTTTATCATTGATATAATTATATTACGATTCATTAATTATATGTTTATGTAAATACGTTCCTATGTAAATATGTTTAGATCTAATGTGGCTCGGGGTGTAACATGCTAGAATCCAGTGGTGGATTATAATGATGTGAAAGAACTGATTTAGTGAAATGTCAACGGATGTAGACATCTGTTTAGAGTATGTGAATTACTCACATATTTGCCACACTGCATGTGAGATGATGCTATATAAACTGTTCGCTTATGAGAAAACTAAATCTTTATTATGCATTTAAGATGTGACAGATTATACCAGACATCCAGACTGGTTATTCCTATATTAGGATGTGGAGCCCTATGTCGTCTGCCTGTATTCCATGTTACTCTATGTTACATATTCAATGTTACTCTATGTTACACGTGAAGATGAGTTGACTGTGGAGGAATGGTGACTGTATTGTTACTCTGTATGACGTCACCTCGTGTTGTTCTCAGAGTGAGATGACGTCATGTGATCACCATGACAACATGGATGAGATGACGTCATGTGATCACCATGACAACATGGATGAGATGACGTCATGTGATCACCATGACAACATGGATGAGATGACGTCATGTGATCACCATGACAACATGGATGAGA
>JAQFYQ010001261.1:0-13723 GCA_034694885.1 Buchholzia appendiculata | reverse complement strand
AGAGAGAGAGAGAGAGACAGAGAGAGACAGAGACAGAGAGAGACAGAGACAGAGAGAGAGAGAGAGACACAGCTGAACGAAGACAGATGAACGAACCCAGCTGAAATAGAGCCTACCAATGCAGGAAATTTCTCTATCATTATCTGTGTACAGAATGACAAACGCACTAATGACTAAATCATCTGAAAAATATTACATTATATATACATGCAGACCTCTGTAATTCGTTTCTTACAAAATCTTTGATTAACTGTATTCTGTTGATAAACTGTAACAATCTAAGCAACTAGCTAGTTTGCAATACAGCCTGCACAAGAAACGTCGACAATATAACTCCATGTGCATCATGTCCAGGTATACACAACAATCAAATTGATCCAATCATTGCATTCTTAGAACTGTCATATTAATTTAATTGTGAACACAGAGTTTAAAGCTTTTATATTGTCAACCAAAACAGTTCACAATACCTGTATTGTAATTTTACCGAGGTTAAAAAAAATATCGTAGCTAATTTAGCACGACAGCAGCTGTCGCAGCTGTATCGCAGCAAATCACGAGCTGTATCAATGTCAGCGTAGAATTGTGCGATTCATCTCAATCATCATTCATCATTATCGGTCCCCACGTCCAATTTCCGTGTCACCATACGTAACAGGGAGTCTAAAAATGGTCTCTCTCTTCATGAAACATAATTGTGACCATAACCCCCACTCCTAACTCCCAAATGACCAGGACATCAACTGATCGCGACATGAGCTGACCAGTGCATGAACTGTCCGAGACATGAACTGACCAGGGCATGAAATGACCGAGGCATGAACTGTCTGGACATGAACTGACTAGACATGAACTAAACAGAGCATGAACTGAACAGAGCATGAACTGAACAGAGCATGAACTGAACAGAGCATGAACTGACCAGAGCATGAACTGAACAGAGCATTAACTGAACAGCATGAACTGAACTGAAAATGAACTGAACAGAGCATGAACTGATCAGAGCATGAACTGAACAGAGCATGAACTGTCCGAGGCATGAACTAATCAGAGCATGAACAACATAATCTGACCAATGACCGACCACTGCCCAAGGCAATTCACACAATAATCTCTAGATAGATCTGAACCATGCAAGAATCTTTAATCTGTCTAATGTGTTGAGCAGCTGACTAGAGCTGCTGCAGATGTGTTAGATCAATGAGATGCACACGAACCAGGTCGGTGCACCAGCCGATGAAACCAGTGCACCGGTGCACAGCGGCCGGTGAATCCCCGGTGCACCGGCCGGTGGAGTAATCGGTCAGACTAATACAGTAACACATGAAGCCATGCACATAGTACACCGCCGCTTTGATTCACAGTACACATCCTGTGGCATGCTTAGCAGATATAACTAGACATTTTCTTCTGCTAATTCTTCTTTTATGTCTTCTTTTCTGCTGGTCACTCACTCAATACATTCATAAAGTAAAAGAACAAAAATCTTAGAATTCAACACGACTTGCCACTTAATATGGTTGAACCTAGTTTCAGCTACAAAAACGCGAGCAGAGAAACCGTTCCATAGAAAATAGATTATACTAAGAATTTCATACAACTTTCTCCACCAGTCCTAGAGAAGGACACATAGGCAAATACAGAACAGCTGGCAAACGATACAAGAACTAGGTAACACGGCGTCAATCTCTAGCTGCGCAACCACAGGACACATAATTGCGTTGGAGAGCAAGCATTCACACCTTGTTACAAAATTCACTTTTGAAACTGTACATCTTTTTTCTATATTTAAGTCTGTCACTCGCACTATCATAAAATTCTGCATCAGAATTAATCATATTGCTTAATTAAACTCACCTAATCAGAAGAAACTAGCAAAAATCAATAGGCAAAACACTTGTACAAAAAACAATAGGCAAAAACACTAGCAAAAAACAAACATGCAATCTCGAATTCACCCAAACCATCAGTATTCTTCTACATCAATTGCATCAATCTTATTCTAGCTTTCACTATCTATCCCAGGATACATGGTGCTCCATCAAAACTGATCACTGGCATTATTCAAAGCTGGATGGAAAGCAGCAAATTACACCGTTGCGACCGGTGTCCGGCAATCAGCCGCTGCTGCACAGTACAATGGAATCATAAATCAGTTGCGCTGTCATAACTGCACTATACAATAAATATTGATCATAAATCAGACAGCGAGACAGACAAGTAGACGGACAGAGAGAACTTCACACACAGAGCCAGGTAACAGTACTAGAGGGAAGCACAAGCAGCACGAGTAGCCCGACGCATCCAGGCAGCTCAGTACTCCAGGGCAAGCTTCAGGAGCAGAACCTGACTTTATCTCGCAAGCCTTAAGCAAGGCGGGGGAGGGTCTACCCCTGGCGTTGTCCCCTCCCTGAAAAAGCAAAACTTCATATAAATTATGCTATATAGATTACTACGTTTAAAACTTCTCACTCCCCCTTACAAAATTTTACCTACCCCCCCCCCGCGACAGATTCTAGATCATACCTTGTACCAGAAACACCTGGCAGCGGACTGAGACTGAATCCCTCACAGGCTCAAGGATCTCTTCAATCTTTCCTTCATCTCTCTCCCTCTATCCTTCAGTCTATCCTTCATCTATCCCTCTATCCTTCAGTCTATCCTTCATCTCACCCTCCATTCTTTCCTTCATCTCCCCACCCCTTCAGTCTTTCCTCCTCGCCTCCCTCCCCCCCCCCACCCCAGTACAGTTTTTACAAGAAAACAAACTAAACACAAAGACCGCCGTCTTGAATTAATTTCATCACCTTGAGCTACATTTCCACAGCAACAACTCATTTGTGCCACAGATAAATTTATTCAATGACATCATTCCTAGAGGGGGAGGGGGATTGGAAGGGGTTAGCGGTTATGATATCCCTCCGATTACAAGGTATTTTAAATAAATCGATGGCTTTAAGTCTGCATTCGATTTACAACCAAATATCCATCCTCCAATTTTAGTATAAAATGATGCCATTCTTATCGTTTCCCAACTAAACAGCGCTTTCCAGGTGAGCTGTACTGTACAGGTACCGATCAGTATTAGATGGTCAGCCAATTACAGCAGCGAAATACAGCGACTATAATTGTCAAGTACAGGCCATTCATGAGTCGAGTCATGACTAAGACGATTCACCAATCGTATACAAACTTTTAGCAATATGACATCTATAGGATTCATGCCTAATGTTCATTAAACATAAAAGCTGAACAGGATTCAACCAAAATGAACTAAGCGAAACAAACAAATCAAACACATACTATCAAAATAATCACAATGCCTAGATCTACCTGTTCATCATATGTTGCCCAACAGTGGGCACTGACAGTTGAGGAGGTTAAAACAGAAAATTCTTACAACAAAAAATTCTAGCATCTGTTTTAAGCCAAGGAAGAGGACCAAAGTGCTTGTGTACAACATTGGATGAGGCATTCCAAATAGCTTTGTAAAATCCTTCCAGTTATTGCAACACTGACCAATGACCAAATGAATATACAACGACAAGATTATTACAAGTTACATAATTTAAAATGAAATTAAGAATTTTCTCCCGACAAAGTGCCTTTCGTAACTTGCACTAACTTTGTAACTTTATTTGGATTGTGTAACTTTTCCACAGTTCACGCTGAAGCACTAATCCCCTATAGCTAAGAGAGCTTCTAGGAGTTTCCTATCCTGGCTACAGTAATCTACATAATATTGTACTCGACGCACATGCAGCCTATTAAACAGGCAGCTGTCAAAACCGGCCACAAGGAATTATTTTGTGTCTTGGTTAGAACTAGGGTTAGGATTAAGGCAAACCGACGGTCTTGGCTTGGGTTAGAGTCACTTAATTTCTGTTACACTTGCGGCACTTCCTGTATACATAGTTAAACTACATTGACTCGGGTCGCACACCACAATAATGTTTGAATGTCTGCATCTGATCTGTGATCCAGCAGTACTGGTAGAAAGAGGATTCAACCTACCGCCAGTGCTACTACCAGGAAAGAGAAAGTTCATGCAAGATAAATCAATTCATCAATCCCAAGCAACTGCGCATGCGCCACGCATGTGCACTCGGCCTCACACAATTCAACCACACCAACTTCACTAAACTCTTCAGTAAAAACCCGAAATCTTTTTCTGTCAAAAACAGCTGCTTATATAACAGGAAAGCGTAGATAAGCAGCGTTCTCAGCCGGCGATAACGGCGGGAGGGGGGGGGAGAAGGCAGAGGAGGCGGATCTGGAAATTGATTTAGCCCTCCATAGTAACAGTGATCATTATACAATCAGATATGCACTAAAGTGATCAAGACCTTGAGTTCGTAGACCAAGACATTGACTTTGAATCTTACATAATAATATCATCATGATTTGTCATCGATATCCAGACAGGTATCTTTATCATCATTTCAAGAAACACCATGAAGTACAAAAAAACGTTTACCACTAAACACAAACAAATCATATAAATTCAATCAGGACAAACTCGATATCAATTAATATCAAGCTAGGTAGCGGGTGCAGTTATATAATTTTCTTCTGAGTGGCTTCGTAGATCGATTATTTTACCGATTATTTGATCGTGCAGAAGAGATAAAGAAGCGAATGGACAAAATGTCTTAGACGCATCTAATTAGACAGTTTGCTCTAATTAGACAGTTTGCTCTAATTAGGCAGTTAGCTCTAATTAGACAGTTAGCTCTAATTAGACAGCTAGCTCTAATTAGACAGAACTTAGCTCTAAGCAGACAGCTAACTCTAATTAGACAGCTAGCTCTAATTAGACAGTTAGCTCTAATTAGACAGTTAGCTCTAATTTGACAGTTGGGGCTCGTGTAAAAAGATTTGGAGTTCTCAAAGTCCGCTTGAGATCACATTTCTACGAACAACTTCAAAATGCAAGTGAACGTAAATTGTAGAAAATTGTAGAAAAAGTGTGTATTTTAATATAAATTAGACGTTTATTGTTTGTTGTTTTAGATCATAATTGCACTCATAGTGAGAATCATAAATTTTCGTTATTTAACCAAGAAGTTAAATGATGATGATGATATCATCATCATCATGACGATGATGATGACATCAAGTGTCGACGGCGACGACGATGATGTTGATGATGACGACGACTACGATGAAAAATGATGACGATGACGAAAATGATAATGACGGTAAGTGACGACGATTATGATCATGTCGTTCCATAATTTCGCCAACCTAATCTGATCAACCACGCCAAACTAGTTCAATCAGTTATGTAATGCTGTTAAACAGCGCACAAAATTGCTGAACATTGTTACATGCAGCTTAAAATCTCTGCTGTATATTCAATATTATATATTCAATATTTACTGTCGCATTAGATATTCATTATTTGTGATCTATTTTGTCTAGGCAGTTGCTATAATTTGTATAAAGGTACACAATAATATATATAAACATTTAAATTGTCGACTCAGATTAAGTTAATTCTAAAGATACAACAACCATCAAAGATAGATGAGATTACCTGGACCTAATTGTAGCATGTCAATTTTTGGGGGGCAAGCATTTCAAGTCATTGCAGAACAAATCTTCAACATTGCACCGACAAGAAGCCAAGCTTTCAAACTTCATACTAAATAACACGTTCTTTGCAAGCACTCCTGTGGAGTTTGAATCATTACTCCTTGGAAATACAAGAAGACAAACTGCCATGTCGACTGACAAATAAATTAAAGATCGGAATTGTGCACAACTCAACTTTGATTGGGGGGGGGTATACACAGGCTCGACGGGCCTGCACCCCCGGCACCGGCCTTGGCAGAGAAGTATCCTGTGCCGACTTCAACCAAGTAACATCGAGTAAATATCTCCAAAACAATGATGTACAAACGACAGTTGCAAGACTCTATATCAAATGTTTGCGTTCAGGCAAAAAGTGATCAACACAAATTAATCAGTTATTATAACTCTCATCATGATATTACTCTTTAATGTTTATTTCAAAGCTGACATTGGCGAGCATCTAATAACAATTTATATCAACAACAATTCTGAGTCTCACTAAACTTTTTCTTCTTCGCATAACCAAAAAAAACAGTAAAAATATTCAGTAATACAGCATGAAACCACCGAAGCATAAACCTGTAACACATAATCATTCTCTGTGTAAATAAGTGGTCTGGCAAAAATTATGAAATATTGCCTTACAGTATATTAATATAAAACACTTTAGAACGCTGATAACGTTAGTATCACGTTTCATATCATGTTTTGTATAATGTTTAAGATTATACAAATGCATCATCATACATCATGCTCAATAGGATCAACACAATTGTTACAGTAGGCCTACTAGTAATTACATCACCTTTCTCTTGATACAATTGCCACTTGGAAATGACCAATCCCCAGCTCTTTCTTGTACCCCTTCATTGTCTAACTACTTATAATAGTCTTACATACAAACGAACTTACGAAGGGTTTCACCATGTGTATATCCTCAATACAACTCTGACGATTATTCAAAAATTGCTACTTGGAAATTACCAATCCCCAGCTCTTCATCGTCTAACTACTTACAATAGTCTTACACACAAACGAAGGGTTTCAACACAATTTGTATATCCTCAATGCTACTCTGACGATTATTCAATAATTGCACACTAGATAATGTCACAATAGTTGTAAAAGATGACAAGAGCATGTTCCAACCTCTACTCGTCAGTGTATCACATACCGTATTACTTTATCAATTTGTGCCATAAATGATGTTTTAGTGATCATCTAGACTTAATATACACTATATACATGAAATGATATAAAAATGGCTTGAATATCTTGCTTTACAACACGACGGAAAATTGTACGGTACTTGGGGAAATTTCTCTACGCTTTATGTGCATAATTATAACCACGTCATTAGTCTCATTACTCACATGACATGTGTATATGACATGACATGACATGTTGTTCATTATTACATTGCGTACTTATCGCTGTCTAAAACACAGAGTTTCTTCTGCGATAATATTAAATCATGATAGATCACATTTAAACTCGGTTCCATGCAATTTTCCGATAGTCAAACATGTCCCTTACATTAATGGCATTTAACCAAATCTTCATGTCGTACCGCATCAACATTAATGAACGCCCCTAAGTTCATCTCCTAGCAATATTACATAATGTAATACATGCATAAAACACAACTTAGCGTAATGAATCGCAGCCCTTGGATGCATGCTTAATTAATGAAAAATAACTTAACATGACTTACAAGTGCAACATCTTGAGCAAACCATAGACCGATTTGGGAAACATAATCTACGCTCTTTAATCTCTTCCATTAAATAGGCATTTCGATAGGCATAATTTTTTTAAACAGGCCTACTATGGAATACCTATGAATTGCCCCGTAGCTTCTGATATTCCCAACAAATTAAACATGCACTACATACGTACATAATGCACGTCGTGTTATGTCAAAAAAATGGGCCCCTAGGGAGTTCTGGGACGCCAAAGAGAATCCGAACACAGTAAAAAATCTGCAAAAATCAGTACATTGTCTATATTATTATTGTCAGTATTATATTCGCATACATCCAATCTCAATATTCGATCAGTTTTCTTCCATTTCTACCGTAAATTTGATCGTTCCATCTAATGCACAGATATTACACATTAAAGGTTCACAACGCATTCTCCACAATGTTGATTGCAAAACATAATAACAATAATAAAATATAAAAATATAAAATATAAAATGATAATGTCTTTCACCTTCCATGACAGTCGGCCGATCAGCTGTACTTACCACTACAGACAGAAATGTTCTCGCAAAAAGTACAAAAAGTGCAAGGCAAAAAATATGCAGTTAGTGATAGGAATGGCATCCGACTTGAACGAGATGTCCTGTTGAGCTTAACCAAAGCATAGATACCAGAGATTTGTTTCCGTGATGAATTCATAGATAAATTTTGATAATTATATTCTACCTTAGATGTATTCTAGATGTATTCTGGCATGTTTAGCTCAAATCCTAATGTAAAGTTTTCAGTTAATTTCAGAATAGGCACAATATATGCTTAGGGGAGGAGGAGGGAGGGGGGTCGCCGAAGTGTGACAATTTGTGACAAGGGGAGGGGGTTTAGCCCTACGTGACTTCACGCAAAAAAAATTGCTAAACCAAAATAAAATTTGCGTATCAAACTTTTTTTAGAAATTTTGGATCTTTTTGGAAAAAAAATTGTTTTTTATCAACCCCCCCCCCCCCCCGCGTCAGAAATTTGTTCACTTAGAGGGAGTTGAGATTTGTGACGTCATTATTTAGAGGGGTCGCGAGGTGTGACAGAGTGACAAGGGGGAGGGGGGGCAAATGCTGAAAAATGCGTTACGTCGTATTTGAACGACCCCTTATAGCTAATTATTGCACTGTAAGTTCATAATCATCCACAAAATGCTGCACTGTTTGTTTATTATATAATAAAAGAGTTCTTACATCATAAATTAAATAAATAAAATAAAATAATTGTACCAAGCAGAAAACGCCTGGACTAAAAATCTCCCAACACTGGCTGATTTTATTCTGTCTGTGCGTTTTAATCTTATACAATAAAGACAAACATTTGCGTTCAATAAACTCACTGCATGATTTCCTTCGTGAGCAATCAACAATGCCGATGTGAACTTTATTACTTGTTATGTTCTGAAACCGATGACCGATCGTATATCAACTGTGAAATTTGCAGTTGTCAGTTGATATAAGATCGATCATCGGTTTAGGAACCTAGCAGTTTTGCAAGTCACGGGGAAAAATGTCTGAAAGATACAGTTTTTCTCTGACTACCTTCAGGTAACTCACCTTCTACACATGTAGACTCATTAGTAGAAGCGATCGGACGATAAATTGTGGAAAATTGTGTGTATTTTAATATGATTTTAACGTTTTATGTTTGTTGTTTTATGGTGAGCGATATTAGGTGATTGGCGCATATTAGAAACGTTTATTTTTCATAAAATAGAATTTTTGCTGAAACGTTGATTTGTGAACACATCAATGAATCCTAACTCAACAATCCAACACACTCTACAAGTTTCCAGTTTTATAATAGAATTATTGCGTAGATTCGAATGTAAAAATGTACGACGTAGCCTACATAATTATTTGTCTTGTCATGTTTTGTCTTTGCTACTGTTTACTACTGCAATTAAGGCCACTCTCCGTATTGCTTCAACCTAACTCGTGATACTCGTCTATTATGTATTTGTTGTTGGTAGACATGGTTTATTCGTCTATTTAAAGACTATTAATCTCTGTTCAAGTTTGTGGCTGGTCAGTTCAAGTCATCAGTGATCTGATGGGCAAATCAATATTAGGTTGAAGTTAATGAATAGCGATTGACCACTATGATTGTCATCGTAGTTTGCGAATGAGGAGATTGGAAAATATCTGTGCTTTACTGCAGTGTTAATGTTTATACTCAGTTAAAACTAGTTGGCAAGTCAGATTGTTGTTTTATTTGTTTAGCTTGTTAAGATTTGTATTCCAAAGACGTATGTAATGTGTGTTGCTGCATAACATATATTATTGTGTTGTGGAAATTAATGCGTTTTTTGAATTTTTTTGTGTTCAATTTCAGCCCGTCGGGGAAGCTCGTACAGATCGAGTATGCCTTGGCTGCTGTAGCTGCCGGAGCGCCATCTGTTGGAATTAAAGGTGCACATTTGGAATATGTTAATATTATGACTATTTTTGTTATTAATATTTATTTGTCATCTGATTTAATGGGCTACAGTCGAGCAGTCAAGTTTACTCAAGTATGAATGTGATGTGAGGTCACGGTTATTAGTTCAATAACCATGATGACTACTAGATCTAGAATTTTGTTACAGTAGCCTAAAGTTATATACGGGAAGTACCTTTGGCCGCCCACCCGTGCTCATCTGGCCTAGTGGATCGGTGGTAAGTCATGCGTAGTAATATGTAAGACAAATAACTATCGCCAGGACCTGTCTTCGGACAGAGCACTATCATCATCATCGAGTTATATTACAAAGTTGTTGTAGTATAAAATGGTGATAAATTTGACAATACATTCGCTATGAATAGGTGTTGAAAAGTATCGAATAGAAAAGAACGTTAGTAAATGCTATTGTGTGGAAGAAGAAATGGATTTGGCGGGAGTTTGGTGAAGGAAGAATTGGTTCGAGCATGATTTGGGTTGAGTAAGATTGTTGATGTTATGACTCTACACATAATCACGTGCTGCTGTTAATGCTTCTAGCTACAAATGGCGTTGTCTTGGCAACCGAGAAGAAGCAAAGTTCGGTGTTGTACGACGACCAGGCGATACACAAGGTGGAGCTGATCACCAAGAACTGCGGCATGGTCTACAGCGGCATGGGACCAGACTACAGGTAGGCACTGGGGCATGGGACCAGACTACAGATATTCACTGGGGCATGGGACCAGACTACAGATATTCACTGGGGCATGGGACCAGACTACAGATATTCACTGGGGCATGAGACCAGACTACAGATATTCACTGGGGCATGGGACCCGACTACAGATATTCACTGGGGCATGGGACCCGACTACAGGTAGGCAGTGGGGCATGGGACCCGACTATAGTGTTCTCTGAACTCTATGGTCTGAACACTGTATACACTTCTACAGGAAACACGGTACCCTGTACAGGTCTACCGTGGCTTGGGACCAGGCTAGAGGGTTGATCAATAACAGTTTTTTTCTGACTGCTGGCTGGTTGTTGTAGTCAAAACCGAGCAAGTCGTAGGAAGAGACGAGGCCTTGACTGGCAGCTCATCATCATTATTATAAGAGTATTAGACAATTGTTTTAATAACTATTTTTATTATTGTAGAGTGCAAGGTAACTGTTTACCAGCTGATTATACTGCTGTTTGTAGAGTTGTAAGGCAACTGATCGTACTGCTGTTTATAGAGTTGTGAGGTAGCTGTTCGTACTGCTATTTGTAGAGTTGTGAGGTAGCTGTTTGTAGAGTTGTGAGGCAGCTGTTCGTACTGCTGTTTGTAGGGTTGTGAGGTAACTGATCGTACTGCTGTTTGTAGAGTTCTTGTGAAGTCTGCGCGCAAGCTTGCCCAGCAGTACTACCTGGTGTACAACGAGCACATACCGACCGCGCAGCTGGTGCAGAGAGTGGCCAACGTCATGCAGGAATACACGCAACAAGGGTAAGTAGCCAATGTCATGCAGGAATACACGCAACAAGGGTAAGTAGCCAATGTCATGCAGGAGTACACGCAACAAGGGTAAGTAGCTCAGGAGTACACGCAACAAGGGTAAGTAGCTCAGGAATATACGCAACAAGGGTAAGTAGCTCAGGAATATACGCAACAAGGGTAAGTAGTACACCCAACAAGGGTAAGTAGCCAATGTCATGCAGGAGTACACGCAACGAGGGTAAGTAGTCAATGTCGTGCAGGAGTACACGCAACAATGGTAAGTGGTAACTAGCGCGATTGATCGTATCATCACAGTAGTAGTACATGACGAGTTATTGGCAGATATGGAAAGATTTTTGCTTGTGTGTGTGCAAGAGTGCTTATTGAAGAATACAGATAAATAGATAGATATTGATGAATTCAAAACTGAGCAGATGTAAGCTGTGAATGCAGGATACGAAAGGACCTTGTCTGTTAATCACTTTGTATGCGTGTCTCCTACTGGCATGAAGGCAGATTTATGAGCGCAGTAAAAACCTAGATTAAATGACACCGATTGTACATTGTGTTTTTATGTGACCTTGAACAGTACAAGCTGTTTACTTATGTGACACTGATAGCAATGTTTTTACGTAATCTGGAAGAGTACAAGCTGTTTATGCGAGTGAGACCTCTGTCAGTATTAGCTAGTTAAACAGTGTTGCCTAGCTCAGCTAGGGATATTTTGCGGTAGTCTTGCATCAAAACGTAGCGATGTATTTCTCACTTATATAGCTAAAGATTACGTTTATTGATAGAATCTAGTTGATCATGTCACTGTCCTTTTTGTGTTAATTGCTGTCTAGAAATGTGTGTGTGTGTGTTGACATATACATTTCTTGCTCTGGCTGCACTGAGTGTGTACAGTTGATTGTGTACAGTTGATTGTGTACAGTTGATTGTGTACAGTTGATTGTGTACAGTTGATTGTGTACATTGTGTGTACAGTTGATTGTGTACATTGTGTGTACAGTGGTGTACGCCCGTTTGGTGTGTCGCTGCTCATCGCTGGCTGGGACGAGGATGAGAAGAGACCGTATCTCTACCAGTGCGATCCTTCCGTATGTACCATCTAGACAGTGTTCTTCTTCGTATTGTACAAGTTTATCAGATTTCTTTATTCATCAACTTGCATGCTTATCTTCACAACATGGAATTGAAGGCTTTATGACGATGGTGTTAGTCGTCTTGGCGTCCAGTAATTGTTATTCATAGTAACAGAATAATAAAAATAGTTCTTCACCCCCTCCCTCCCAAAAAAACAAAGGAAAACTATTGACCATCTCTGACCTCCTCAAAATCCTTATGGGCCTTCGGAAGTCATGACCATTGGATGCCGTGGACCACTGGATGTCGTGGACCACTGGACGGTCATGCACCACTTGGTCTATGGACCAATCGTTATAAAGTCTAATACATAAAATCAAAATATACTGGTGAATTTATGGAATGATTTTGAAGTTTTGTTCTGTGACATAGATGAATAATCATCTTGCTGGTTTTGCGTTAATTATTATTTCATTGCTCGTGTGTTATGTTTTTGGCAGGGTGCTTACTTTGCCTGGAAAGCGACGGCGATGGGAAAGAACTTCACCAATGGAAAGACTTTCCTGGAGAAACGGTGTGTATTAAGACCTCTAATTAGACCATGTGAAATCATTTTCATGTGTGATTAAAGACTTCAACTGCTGGATGCTTTAACATAGTATCATGCAGTGTGAATTTGTAATATACATGTGATCCTGAACCTTATTGAAACCGGTTATTGTTTCTGTTAATGTGGACTATTTTTTTTTTGCTGTGTTCTCATTCATACGAAAGTTTTCTTACCTGGTTTTGTATACACAAGAGTTGAAATGTGCCAATCGTGAGCATATTCTCTGAGATATGTCGTAGATTGTTGTAAATTTTTACAGTGCGTTGCTTTGATTCTTCCTGCTACGCTCGATGATTTACTCGCGCCCTTCTAGCTTCTGTAGGCGAGTGGGTCTTGCAGAAGCAGACCTTTCGTTAATATTTTCCACTCGCGCTCCGAACAGAAGAGTTATGATTAATAGTTTCGAAAGCTGCAGCTTGTACCAACATACTGCTTGGTAAGCAGAGGCATAACTATGGATAACATAACAGAATATATATGGATAACATAAACATATATGGATAACATAACATAACAGAGGCATAACTGCAAGGGCATAACTTTCACAGTTGTTTATTACTGGTAGCTTCGACTGGCCCGGGAGTTGAACCTGTAATGCTTGTCCTAGGCAAGTGCTTGACTGGGCTGTCGAGTATGTTGTATGTGCAATACACTCTGTGCATACTTGCTCACATACTGTATGTGTATAGATGATTTACAGTGTCTGATGTTGTATGTGTTTGGTACTGTATGTCTGATGTTGTATGTGTTTGGTACTGTATGTCTGATGTTGTATGTGTTTGGTACTGTATGTCTGATGTTGTATGT
>JAQFYQ010001260.1:0-13727 GCA_034694885.1 Buchholzia appendiculata | reverse complement strand
ACGTGGGATCTGTGGCGTGACCCTGTGGCAGTGGCGGATCTACTTCAGCGGTGGGAGGACGCCCTGGCGGCAGGCGGAACGGGGCCCTAGCCTGACGGAGGCTAGGGCGGGAGACAAACAACAACATGATGATGTTTGATGATGACAGTGACGATGATGATTATGACGATGATACTGATAATGACAATGATGTTGATGATGATATAAATCATCATACCTACAGTGTCATAGCCTGAAGTGCGCTTTGTGGCCTGGTCATTAGCACAGTCAAATATATTGTACTCATAGCTGCATGCTAGGTGTCACAGCTAGTAGTTGCATAGCTGTGCTAGGTGTCACGGCTAGTAGTTGCATAGCTGTGCTAGGTGTCACAGCTAGTAGTTGCATAGCTGTGTTAGGTGTCACAGCTAGTAGTTGCATAGCTGTGTGCTAGGTGTCACAGCTAGTAGTTGCATAGCTGTGCTAGGTGTCACAGCTCTAATAGTTGCATAGCTGTGTGCTAGGTGTCACAGCTAGTACTTGCATAGCTGTGTGCTAGGTGTCACGGCTAGTAGTTGCATAGCTGTGTGCTAGGTGTCACAGCTAGTAGTTGCAAGTCTTGCATAGCTGTGTGCTAGGTGTCACAGCTAGTAGTTGCATAGCTGTGTGCTAGGTGTCACAGCTAGTAGTTGCATAACTGTGTGTTAGGTGTCACAGCTAGTAGTTGCATAGCTGTGTGCTAGGTATAGTAGCCAGTATGCTGAGTTGTATGCTGAATAATGCAACCAATAGCATATATGTTTGCTGGGTTCCACAGACGAATTGTTGATGAAAATAAATGATTGGATATTTCGGGTATACGTACTTTTATTCTAAACTAAACTTATTATTAGTTATTATGAATAATGACTTGCGTCTAAGATAACAATAATAGATAGAAATAATACAATAATAGTATGAATAAAAGTGTAAATGAATATAATATGAATAAAATAATTGTTTATTGTTATTTTTGATGCGCCTGTGTGTGGAAGTGTGAGTCTTTTTTGCTGTTAGTGTGGTGAGCTGTTTGCAGTGATGTATACCACACAATGTACATTGCATAATCAGCTCTGAATGATAGGCATGACTTGTAACTAGCTGTTTATTAGTTTTGGCAGTTTTACAGCAACTTGTACTTCTCTCACTATTGTCCTGTAGCAATAGATCACCTGGAGGCCTTCAAGTCTACTTCGTTGTAAGTTGTAACAATAGTTTAAATACTCTTTGTAATAGACTGATCTGATCAGGCCAAGACCGGCTCCTTGAGACGCTCATGACTTAATGAATACACTTCTCAAGACGTTCGCGCCCCCCCCCGCCTCCCCAATCTCTCTCCCCCTCTCCCCCAGCTGAGCACTTGTCACTTGAGTGCAGACTTGTAGCAGAGTGTTGTGTCAATGATGAGTATATTTGTGTTTACTTTAGGCCTCAAAGTTAGCTGCAAGATGTTAAGTGCTTCATGACTGTGTGTCTACAGACAGACCCCCCCCCCCCTCAGACAGACCCCCCCTCAGACAGACCCCGGGAGTAGTGGTGGAATTCTTTGTGTAGTAATTCATGCATGAACTGTGTGTGTACAATTACTGGGTCTTGCCAAAGCTGGTAGGTCAATATTGAATGGCTGGCTTCATCTAGTTTGGAAGTGGTGTGGGGTGACAAAGCAATTGTTAAGATTCCTGATAGGTGAAGATTTTTTTAACCAAAAATAAGAACTAACAGAAGAAGAATTGTATAAAACCCAGTGCATATTAGTTAATCCCTTTATCAAACTTCTGTTTTTAAATGGAGATCGCTGTCCTTGATTAACATGGACAGATGATATCATAGGTTGGACACGGCTAGCGATATACGAGATGGTAAGGAGAACTGCTGAAGACAGAAAACGATGGAAATCCACAACAGTCAACCTATTAGTTTTACTGCATTTTTCTTATTCAAATAAAAGCGAGGTTCCACCTCATCGCATTACTAGGTAATTTGCTATCGATGGTCGAATGATTATAATCATTCGATAATTATCGAAGCATGGAAAATTGTTTGAAATTCAAATTGTTAGGTGAACAATTCCATTCAAAGTGCACAGACGGCTATTTATTGTATGAAACCTCTGAATTGTTGAGTTGAGTTGAGCGGAGTTCAGTTCTCAGAACCTCTAGATTCTTTCTGAACTCAACTCAATAATGGAGTCTGCATGCTCCATCTGATCAGCCTAGAGGCTGATCAGATGGAGCATGCGGACTCGAAGCTTGCCAACTGAATACTGTTCAGATGTGTCCCAATCAAGTTGGCACATGATTAAGATAAATCCCAAGCATGTTTGCATGTGATTAAAGTATATCCCAGTCACATTAACACATTATTAAGATACATCCCAGTGACATTTCTGCGCCTCCAATTGCCACGGGACGTAACGGCGCAGCGAAGGAAATGCTACAAACATACATATATTGCCACGTGATTAAAATGTAATCAAGGAGCCGCATGAGAAAAACTTAGCTGAATAATATAGACGCAAGATAATTAACTAGGTTCTTTGCTGTTGTGTGTAGGTGTCGCCGACGGTGTGGGAGGTTGGAGGACGTACGGTGTCGACCCGTCTTTGTTCCCCACGTCACTCATGTCCGTCTGTGAGAGAATGGTCAGGGAGGGACGGTTCAGTCCGAGGAAACCCGTCGACATTCTCTCTTCTAGTCTAGCTGAAGTGCAGCAGAGCAAGGCGCCTCTCATTGGTCAGTTCTATTGGGCTTTAGTTTAGCAAAGCTCTCTCATGGTCAGTTCTATTCAGCTTTAGTTTATTAAGGTTGCTATCATTGGTCAGTTCAAGTTGACATCCGTTAACTATCCCATGTGTCTTCTCAGTGCAAGTTCTCTTTAATGACGGTTTTGGCAAAGCTTCTTTTATTTATAAATTTTTCCAACATTGGCTTAATATTGTGCGTTTCTTATTTGCCAATTTTCTTGTAAATTAGTTTAGCAAGTCTGCTCTCTTTGGTAATTTTTTTCGAAGCAGGACTTTTTGAAATCAAAACTTCTCTCATTGGTTAGTTATATTTTTAAACGTTAGTATAGTAAGACTGTTGTCATTGGTCACATAGACATCAGTTTTAGCAAGACTTTTCTCATTGGTCAATTCTCTTCATCGTTAACTTGCTCATGTATTCCCTTGTTTGGATCTCGGTTATTCTCAATTCTCTTTAACATTATTTTAGTAGAGTTTCCAATATTGGTTGGCTTTCTTCTGCAGCAGCAGCAGCTTACTCACTTGATAATGTAATCAACCGTATGTGATAGACACTCATATCTGCGCTGTTGATTTAGCCGTCTCTGTGCCTATTCGTTATATAGTTCCTATGAAGCGTTGATTCTTGTGCTGAGCATGCAATAAACGGTCCATGTTGTTTGTGCAGGTAGTTGCACGGCGTGCTTGGTTGCGCTGCACCGTGAAGAGAGCACGCTCTACACGGCTAACCTCGGTGACAGCGGCTTCATGGTCGTGCGCGACGGTAAGATCGTGCATCGGTCGGAAGAACAGCAACACTACTTTAATACTCCTTACCAGTTAGCCGTCGCGCCGGCTAACATGGACGGACTCGTTCTCAGCGACAAGTAATTAGCCATGTTGTAAAGCTGTTAGCCTTTTTTTATTGGTTAGTTCCATAACTATTGTCGTCATTTTGTACAGACCTGTATTGTAGTGAAAGAAATTTATAAGATGTGTAATAAAAGAAATATCTTTGAAGTTTGATGCTATGAGAGAAATTTGTACATCTGTTTTATTGAGAGAAATCTTATAATGAGAAATTATGTAATGAGAAAAATCTATAAAAATTTTGTAACATGAAATTTTTTTAATACGAGTGGTACTTTGTGATGCTTTTGTAAAGAAAGAATTTAGTGAACAATTAATAGTGGGGAAGAAGTATTAGTTTGGTATGTGTTATTGATTTTACCAGTCAGTGAAAACATGACAGATCAGTGTGAGACATACATTGGTTTTAATTATTTTAATTGCTCTGCCATCATCACACTTTATAGTCTACGATTCGCTTTTCACAAGATGTCTGTGCTGAGCACAAGTATAGACTTGCACTAAGGTTCATAAGGACTCGTTATGGATCATTATGTGTGTAGCTACTAAAAGTAATTCTTGCTCGACTTCAAGAAATAGAGGATTTAAACCGAGTTTTGATCCATTTGACTCATACATTGCATGATATATATTAAAAATACATTAACGTACAGATCTATTGCATCTGTTACATTATTGTGAAGTCGTCGAATCACATATTGCATGGTGAGGTTCTGTCTGTTTTCTGTGCGTAGACCTGAGACAGCCGCTCGCTCATCCTTCAAGGTCCAAGAGGGAGACATCATCCTGCTAGGGACAGACGGCCTCTTCGACAACATGAAGGATGAACAAATACTACGACATCTTGCTCGCTTAGTTGTAAGTTACAACTAGTTAGTTGACAACTTGATTCTGCACTAGCTAGGCCACAAATCATTTACACCCTTTATCCTTTAGGTTTACATTGGTTAAATGATTATTTGAATATCATTTATGGTGGTTTTGTCCGTTTTACTTTTTATATTGTGTTTGTTTTTCAATGATATCTTTAATTAGCCTGTTAGATTGTATTTACGTTGTTGCACTGCGTTGAATGAATTTTTCTGTAGTCGCGTGTTATCTAAGCATTTATTAAATGATGTTTGCAATATGTCTGTGTGGTAACTAATGTTTGCTATATGTTTGCGTGGTAAATGATGTTTGCTATTATGTGTTGTGTCTCACAGGATCACAGCGTAGAGACGATACAAAGGGTAGCAGACTGCATCGCGAAGGAAGCGCATCAGCTAGGATTCAATCCTGATTACATCTCACCTTTCTCCACTCATGCGGCAGCTAACGGATTCAATTTCATCGGTCAGTTCATCTAGTGCTGGTTAATAGTTAGTATAATGTTGATAAGGGTGGGATTGCTTGTAGGATGACTTTGTAATGATTCAAAGTGTTGGGTAGAGCAGAATTATGGCAGTGTTTTATGCTCAATGAATTGACTGCGTGCCAATCGTAAAGTAATTCATTTAGAAATTATCGTGATATTTCAAGCAATGTTTTGGCTTAATTTCATCTCTTGATTGTGTCACAATATTCCAAAGTTTTTACTTTTTGTTTTAGAACTATTTATTGTTTCGTTACACTTTGTTACTGTTCTCTCAGATTCTCTACATGTCCATCTCTGATTGTGTCAAGGACCATTGAGGTCATGCATTGCCAATTCACTTGTCTGTATCATGTTCCTCCTCATGCTCGACAAGATCAGCATTTAGTTCGTACAAATTTTGTCGGCATTTGACCCTGATATGGAAACATGTCTGACTTTGAAACATTGAGACAGAGAAGTGAACAATGTAGACCGGTTTCTGTTTTATATTGTGCTTTGTTTCTTATCCTTATTGCTAGTTGCTTGGTTTACGTCTAATCGACGGTATAAATGCACATGTTTGTGGTGTTTATGTATGCGTGCAGGTGGTAAACCGGACGATGTGACGGTGTTGATCGCCCGGGTCACAGTCGGAGCGGAAATCTCGTCCACGTAACCTTGCGGTGGCCTTTGACCGTTTCCTTGCCGACCTTTCGCCTTCCAACTCCTCGTGCGCGACCTTTGACCTCTGCGTCTTGACCTCAATCTTAGACCTCTCGTTGTTCTCAACGACGGCATTTATCGTGCACACTGACTCGTGCAAGCGACTGTACTGACTCGTGCAAGCGACTGTGATTCAATGTGCGAGTGCACACAACAGTGATTCACACGAGTTAGCAATTCGTGCAAGCGACTGTGATTTTATGCGAGTGTGCACTGTGTGTGACAAGTTAAGAATAGTCTAGAAAGATGTTGATGCGGAGGAATCTCTCAATGAGCAATGAGTGCACGAGATACATGGTACAACCGTTTATTGTACAACATCACTAATGTGTATGAAACCGGGTGCACGAGAAGTACGTGCGAAAGGTGCGAGGTGCTTGAAGTACGTGCGAGAGAAGGGAAGTGCGAGGTGCTTGAAGTACGTGCGAGAGAAGGGAAGTGCGAGGTGCTTGAAGTACGTACGAGAGGTGCTTGAAGTACGTGCGAGAGAAGGGAAGTGCTTGAAGTACATGCGAGAGAAGGGAAGTGCGAGGTGTACAGGGTGAGGACTTGCAAGATATGATACGACGAGAAGGAATTCGCAAGAAGGGATGAGAGCCGGAAGAGACTGAGTACTTGCTGTACGATAATGACTTGAAGTATTTGAAAGTGGCAAAGCTATTTGTACGGGTTCCATTACCGAATGGGTTGCATTTCTTTTCGTCTTCTTATTGTAACTTGCATTTATATACAGTTGTAATGGAAACAATATCTGTATAATGTGAATGCCAATTGAAACAGTTGAAATTATTTTAAATCAGCAGTCATTGCTGAGCGTGCTTGGTACGAATGCAGACAGGGTTAGAGCTACACATAGATAACTGCTGGCGATTTACTGAGTGAAATATGTTCTGTCATTTACAGTGGTGTAGTGGTAAAAAAAAGCAGTGGGTATACTGTCATATTTTCCGTGGGTATATGCTCTGTATGAAGTAGGTATACTGCGCTTATTAATAATTTGCTGTGGGTATACCCAGTATACCCTACGACTACACCACTGGTACGTTACGATAGCACATTTAATACGGTTCAACTTTTGTGAAGTCACCAGTGAAGTCTTGAAGAAATTGATCTGCTTCAATCAGATGTTAAGAGTTAGTTTATTATAACAAGATCATTAATCTGGGAAACATAAATGTCAAATTTAAGTGCATGAGGTATATGAGGTGCATGAGGCATTTTCTGGGTTGGTAGTTGAAGATGAACTATAATTTATGATCACGCCAGTACATATTTATATAAGTTTTTTTTAAAATAATATGCAAAGTTTATATGCTTTACAGGCCAGTGATGATTATAATGATGATGATAAGAGTTTTTGTAAGCATTGCAGTTTTTTGGTTTATGATTACTATTTAGTTTAGATTACGATTACTATTTAGTTTGGAGGACCGTGAGTTATGGAGAAGATGGATACCAGGGACCTGCCTTCTAGCAGAACACTTAATGATGATGATGATGATTTAGTTTAAAACTTGGCATTCATTAGGTTGAGTTTCGTGTAATATGGTGAATGAGAATCGAGTATTTTGAGAAAAAATCTGTGTGCGAGCTGTGCTTTGTGTTCTATGTAACATACTCTTAAAGAGTTGATAATGCTTTTGTGATTTGTTGTTTACTGATATTTGATTTAGACCATTTATTTTTGTTTTCCCGGCTTGGAATTGAGCGGGTATTATTGTAAAAGGTTGCAATAACTCAAGCCTGTAGTTGCAGATGCTCTACCAATACCCTAACATGTTTGTGTATGGCAACGTCAAGTACAAGTTATAAATTATTCATAGACCAAAAATCTAAACTGTAAACTAAAATTTTTATATTGATTAAAACCGTTTTGCTGGTTTCTTAACTACGAGTCTTCGTGTCGACTAAATACAACAGTCTAAGCTGTCTAGAGATAGCAGGAGTTTCAGCTGTAGCTTCAGCTGTGTAAAGGTAGCAGGAGTTTCAGCTGATCTTCCGCTGCTTAATGATAGGAGTTTCAGCTCTAGCTTCAGCTGCCTAAAGATGACAGGAGTTTCAGCTTCAGCTGCCTAAAGATAGCAGGAGTTTCAGCTGATCTTTCGTCTGTTTGGTTGCATTTCCTTAGTAAATGATTTTTTTTAGTTCTCTCTTGTTTTAACTGCTTTGCTGTACATAATCGAATTAAATTGCAAATGTCGCAAAACAATGTTCCGTATTTTGGTTTTACATCTTTCACTGCTGTATTAGCAATTGATATATTTGTAGAATTAAAGATCAGGTTAATTGATGTTTCGACATTGCTCGATTGAAATATGATATGGATTAAGGCTTGGGAAAACTAAGTTACCATTTCAGACATGTTCCTTGCTAACAAGGTTAAACGGTCATAGTTTGAGGTCTCAACCGGAAACGACACGTGACGGAACGAGTTCATCGGCAACTATAGGAGTGTAACTTAGTATACAAGTGAAATTTTATGACCGGATGCCCTTCGTTGAATCAACAATAGATGGCTGCTCTTCTGAATTCGTGAAAAATCGTAACGCATCTATTTAAATCTAATTAGATGCTAAAAATAAATAAACATCATTGAATAAATCAATAACATTTGTTTCTGTACATAACTACTGTAAAACGATTAACAATGAATGCTAAAACATTTGTGGATTGAATTGACAGTGTGTGCCGTATACTGTTTAATAAAATCAATAAAAAAATACTGTATTTGTACAAATTATACAGATTACACATGTACGAAGAAAACAATGTAAAACTAAAGGAGATACCGGTCAGCCCTCCCCCCCCCCCCCACACACACACAACATCAACTGCCACTTTCAATGACTCGATCAGCATGCAAGTCCATAATAATTTGTCCCATTGGGTGAACTCAGCAGCTCAAGTTCAGCTATAGTCCAGAGTGTTCCTTATTGAATTTGTCTTACGATACTGCAACTGTAACAAGTCTAGTGATAGACTCTAGCACATCAACTCGGTTCAACGCTTCAACAGCTACGATAGTACCATAGTAATTTTTGCTCTTTTCTTTTTAATCCAGAGACTCTAGTAACTCTGATCTTTTTTTTATTTAAAGCATCATCACCATCATTGTATAATCTCTCAGCAAGTAACAAAACGTAGGGTAAGCTTCAACCAGCCAATATTTTCACACCTTGGTCTAACTAATCTTGAGCACATCTGGTCTGCCATATCTGCACACCTGTACATCTAACTCTACGTCACACATGTACACCTAACTCTACACACCTGTACATCTAACTCTACACACCTGTACATCTAACTCTACACACCTGTACATCTAACTCTACACACCTGTACATCTAACTCTACGTCACACCTGTACATCTAACTCTACGTCACACCTGTACATCTAACTCTACACACCTGTACATCTAACTCTACACACCTGTACATCTAACTCTCCGGCGGAGAGAGTTTCAACCACTTCATGTTCTGCACGAAGTGCTTCGGCAATCTTGCCGACAGGAAAAGATTGCGACCGTTCTTGAACTCCGGCAGCACGACGGCCTTCGCGTGGAGGTGCATCGCCAAGTGCCGGACCTTCGTCTGCCGGATGCCTAGTCGCTGCAGAATCTCCGGATACAATCTCTGTTTCACACACACATTCACAGAATGTTACACACACTTTACAATTCAACTGAAGCCATAAAAGCCATCATGAAGAACCCGTATATCAACAAGAACCCGTATATGAGTAGCACTGAAAATTTTAAAAAGATTAATAAAATAAATAATTGTCATGCAAAAGATTAATAATTTTAAATAATTTTCAATGTAGAAACAAAACACAACACCGAGTAAAATAGAATGCACTGAATCTACAAAATATCTGAACACTGCTCTGACACAACACTACAGTACTCTCATAACAAATAAAAATAGAATATGTAATTCAGAATATCTTAATATGCAGATTAATCCATTTTATTAACCTATTAGTGCTGTAATTATAGTATAATTATATATTCTTATACTTAAGTTAATAACACAATTCTGTGTGGCTACTCGAACCTTGAAGAGAAAGAAAAACTGGATTGGACATGTGCTGAGTGGCGAGGGATTGATGAAAGATGTGATAGAAGGCAGAATTGAGGGAAAGAGAGGATCAGGAAGACCGAGACAGAGTATGCTTCATGAACTAATGGAGGGCAAGGAGGGATCATATGTGCAAATAAAAAGGAAAGCGGAGGACAGTGAGTTGTGGAGGAAATGGATACCATACTAGGCTAACTAAACAAATGCAAGAAGAGCAACAAGAAATCAATGGTATTGCAAGAATCGTCTTCAAAGTTAGAATGGCCTTTAAAGCTCTACGTTTCCATGCATTTATTCAGCACATTTGAAATCTCTGCCCTGGACCGACCAAAGAGTATCTAAATTCAATTGAAACATCAAAGAAATATTTTCAGTCCAAAAACTTCTGCCAAATAGTCATGATAGGGCATTTGCACTGTTATACTTTGAAGAGAATATCTGGAAAATTTGGATCAACAGAAAAGTGTAACAACATAAGAGCTATTCACTGCAGGCAGGAAGCAGCGAATTATTACCTGAGGAACAATTTTCGTGTAGTGCGAATACTTGTGATCGCCGAGAATTGGTGTGTTGAGCGCGAAAGCCATGTGACAACGAATCTGATGCTTCACGCCTACGCAAGAATAAGAAACAAGTTGTACATATCAGTCCAGTGTGACTAAGCCTTGCCGCAGTACCAAACTTCACACGTCATATTTTACTTTGTGCATCATCAATGCTCTGCCTTCTCCATCCATCTCCATCTCTATTTCCTGCCCTTTCATCGTTTCACAAAACTTGTTTTTCAACTCACATAGCATGTGGATTCTCGGTCGACCCCTTTCGTTTCTTTCCAAGCAGTCTACCTTCCAACACATCCCTCAATAATTCTCATCCATGCAATACGTGACCAATTAAGTTCTTCTTCCTCCTCATTAGTATCTCGATTACTATTAGTTATCCACAAACTAAACAATTGAACTTGGAACAACTTTCATAAGAATTGAAATAATAATAAAAAATAAAGATATTATGATAACATTCAAAGCAAACCAATCTGCATTGTTAACAACAGACCACAAAGTTTAGTCACAATCCACGTTCTGCAGGGTGGGTTATAACCCACGTTTTACAGGGTGGGTTATAATCCTCGTTCTGCAGGGTGGGTTATAACCCACGTTCTACAGGGTGGGTTATAACCCACGTTCTGCAGGGTGGGTTATAACCCACGTTCTACAGAGCGGTTCCAACCAATATCCCATAAGATGGGTTACAACCCACGCCCCACATGGCGAGGCTGCAACCCTCTGCCCACAAGATGGGTTACACAGGGATGTATTTAACAGGTTACTGGGGGTTACAGGTTCAAACCGTCCCCCCCCCAATTTTCTCTCATATTTTGGGTTTTACGATCATAGACCCAATACTGTAACGACCTGTTTCTGGCGTACACTCGACCAGAGCGGCGCTACCATTGCTCGAGAGAACCCGGTAGCTAGTGACTGCGTCGGATGTATCCCCGGCTCCGTACGCGGGGACCTTGAGGACCTGCCGGGTCTCTGATGCGTAGTTAGGTCTCAGCTCCATCTACAAATACACAAGTAGCAAAGTAGAATAATAACTAGCATTCATTAAAATTTCATCATGAACAGAAAAATTTCTAAAAAATAACATGAAAAGTATAGCACATATTTAGCGAGCAAATGTAAAGTGCCCAGTGGTGGCAGACTTTACAAGGTACTGTAATCATGTTCCTCCATGTGCTCGACAAGGCGAGCAGCGAGGTTGCTGGAGTCAGGAAGGGCATCCGGCTGTCCAACTTTGCTTCACTACAAATCCAAATATGCTTTGTAGAGATCAATCACCACAAGCGTGCTTAACAACAATTCTCTCCTGATTATGCACGGAGACGTTTTGGCTAAATCAAACTCACCATTATCAGCCAAGTGTCAATAATGGACAATTCCAGTCGGAACGAAAAATGATGATGATGATGATGACATAAATTGCAAAAGTAAAGCATGCAACATTGAACTGACAATGTAATGATTGCTAAGCACATACGCCTGTCTACTGTATATGAAAGTAAGTAGTTGTTGATACCCCTCGCATATATCTGGTCGTCATTACAATAGCATGAATCAGCCGTTGTAACAAATTTCTACCAGCTTTACTCCATTTATTCGGCATACAATTATTACTTAAAGAAATCATATTAACAAGAAAAGTTAATACACAAATTCAGTGAAATCAGTTAAAGAACAGAGAACAGAACTAGAGAACAGAGACTGAAGACATTTTCCGTGTTAAAGGTAATAGGAAGAGTAAAGACAAAGTTGAGCATCGCACCCTGTACTTGTCCCCCACCGTTCCTTCACCCATCGGTATGTCAATAACACCTGTGATACACATCACATCACATTCAAACATCACATCACATTCAAACATCACATCACATTCAAACATCTCATCATATTCAAACAAAACATCAGATTCAAACATCACATCACATTTAAACATCACATCACATTCAAACACCTGCAACACAAAACCTACACTCATTCTAACATCACACCTTGTTCAAAACTCACATCTTGTTCTAATATCAAATCCAAAACAATAATTATAATTTTCAAAACGTTGTTAACATTCATAGTAGTTTACTTGCAATGTTGAACACAATAACAGTAATACCAAATATTACAGATCATTATCATTGTGTTACGTTAAGGCTTAAAGAAATGAGAAAAACAACTTGAGAGCCGGATGCCCTTCCTGACGCCAACTATCTCACTGCCGTCCGTCGAGCGCTAAAAGATAATGACGAAACTGTTGTATCGCACGACATCACTCGGAAAATAAACATAAAAAGAATAATTTTAATCATTAGAAGGTCCCGGCCGATATCGATATTTAGAGGACACATTTTACGAGGGAGAAACAAAACAACAGACCTTCGGTAGGGTTTGGTACACCCTTGGTGATCATCCAGTATTGCTTGATGACTTCTCGTTTCTTGAACATGCCCAGCAGCATCTCAGCGATATACACAGTTCTACACCACACAGAAACAACAGAGATCATCAGACATGTGCAATACCCCGACGTCACCATTGGGTAAAATTAAGAGTACTGCCACTGCACAGTAAGGTAAAGCACATGTCGTAAGACGCAGCTAAGGCGGGGCTGTAGCTAAGATCTCATTTGAGGAGATTAAAACAAAAATTTACGACCCTTTTCGCAAAATTGTCATTTCGGGGGGAAGGGGGGGTTTGACTTTCTAAAAACCTTTTTAAAAAAAAATCTTCACAAAACATCATAAATGTGAAGAAAAAAAATTTGAGGGGGGGAGGTTGAACTCGAACCCCTCACCCTTAAAAAAGGCCATGAGCTAAGGGATAGTGGCTGATCTGTAGCAGAAGTGTAGACTACTATCATCTGCTCTTTGATTCTTTCATGATGGCCAGGTTTGCTGTGCTTGCCATCACTACCAAATTAAAAATCATAATAATTTTCCCTGAAGAAGAGAATTCACTTAATTCTAGGAATGGTGTCAGGAAGGGCATGCGGACGTAAAAACTCCAGCTACAATGAGCCTTCAAAATATGATTAAGATTAGTTTGTCTCTGTATTATGATGTTATGCTTAGTTGTAGCTGTTTAATTACGTGAATTGTTTGATAGTTCATTTTACAATTTAACTTTTAGTTTGGCTTCAGCAATAATTATCCTAGAATGTTTTTTTTTGTGTATTTTTCAGTTAACTTACATACAGTTTATGCAAGTTAGGTGACCAGTTTTATAGAGTGTGTTGTATACCACTTTCTCTGGTAACGCGTAGCCTATATGTTTATATTATTTTTGTTTTCTGTTTTGATTGAAACTACTCCTGGGCAGCTAGGTTTCCCATTGAGTTCTCCCTGTTGGAGAGACCTGTCTTGCCGGTTCCCAAGCCCGGAAAAGGTCCTGAAAAAAGAAGGCCTGGACGTGAGGAGGGGTT
>JAQFYQ010001259.1:0-13728 GCA_034694885.1 Buchholzia appendiculata | reverse complement strand
GAGAGAATTTAATGGCAGAAGAAACAAAAGAATAAGGACAGGCCTACAGCAGCTGCTGGTCTCTTGACATGCACATTTGTTCCTTATGTATAATGTGGTCTTGCATATACTTGGTATGTTCATTACTCGGACTGGTCATTTATTAATGGCGAAGATCAGTGGCTGTTTCCTCGTAAACTGCTAACCTGTGCGAAATCGATATGACGTATATCATCCTATGTCTGTAATTTGTTGCGCCAACTCCTCAGTTTCCATATTCGCTGATAAAATATCGATCACTCCAGACGTTACATAGGCAGAATGGCGCAGGTATATAACGTATTAAAGCTCAAGTCATGAACCACATCCACACACCTTTGAGGACGTTGGTAGCCAAATTAGTCTCTAAATAGGTGAAGGTTGTATACTTATTGATTATTACAGCACTAGTTCTTTCACCTGCACACCTACGTCATCATTCATTATTATTAATTTTTAGACATGTCATCCAATTTAATCTGTCTATAAATATTTGCTTATTTTTAGCCTGTGTTTTTTTCCTGACATTTCACGTTGCACTAATATACTCATTTCCTCCATCGACATTGTATTGTGCAGAACTATTTACACCTTTGTAAACGGCGTTGCAGTAATATTGTCCATTGTATTTTACTGTGTATACGCCTCTCTAATTGTAGCCTGTCTTTGTCAATTTGGAAGCAGTCGGCTGTAATATGTAGATTTCGACGAAATAAATATTGTCTGTCATGATGCATTTTGAAGTCACAGCCACTCGAGTGACAAATGTATAGTAAGTGACAGAACCCAGTGACCACGGGGATTTGAGAGCATGTCGACAGAGATGTGGACAGAGATTTGCCGTCTGTCATCGCTAGTTGGGAAGAGTTAAGTCTTTCTAAGCTACTGACATTTAGTTCTGCAGCTTGCCATTTAAGTTTGTAAGTTCGTCCATCATAAATATTATATTGAAGGTATAGTTTGTTATTTATAAAGGGAAGCTTTCTACCCTTGTATTATATAATCTTTATTTCATCTTGAAACAAGACAGTACATATCAAACAGAATATAAGTGAAAAAATGTATTAAACACAAAACACGCCAAATTAAGGAATACACTAGAAAGTATACAAACGGGGACAGGAATTTGTTAATCATCTCAGTGAAAGCAAATTACTATAAATTTTGTTTATGATGAAGGATACAATTCGAATCGGATACGGTATGCATGGTTTCAATCACGTGCGTGATTCTACTGAAGATGTCGATCTACAAATGTAGATTTAAAAAAGGTGTGGTGTCCCAAAATATCCGAGATAAGACATTTTCAATAATAAGCAAATGACAAGGCACAGGTTCGTAACTATGATCAAGACATATGAATCCAAGACCAAGATATTAAAAACACGTCTCGAGACCAAGTCTGCATACATACATACCTTACTAACAATCATTTAGCTGATTATAGAACCTACAGTTGTCAACACGTGCCTGATTTCACTATGTCGTTGCTGTTGTGAATGATGGGATAATATCATGTGCTTACGCTATGAACTAGGGCAACAGCATAATTATTGGTCTCTGTACAGCATGATTCATGCAACTTAATGCGCGGCCCATAGAGCGTAGCCGCCCTTGGCCCCCTCCCCTTACCCCCCCCCCCCCACACACACACACACATCATAATTACCTGTAAAACGAACCATGGCCTACATTGTATAGCAACATAGGTCTTGAAGTTCAATGCTTTGTGCACATGTTACCTGTTTGATTAGTTCCATTTGATTTTTAGCTGCTGACCTTCTGATTCCTTCTTGTCTCTTTGGATGTAGGCCTGCCTATACAAGTTTAATATCAGTCTCTATCAGTTCGTGCCTACATTTCTGTGTGAGTTTCAAATTACATAATATTTATATCGTTGTAGAACGAATTGCAACTTTTAATGCAAGAACTCCCCTGGTCCAGACTGCAGTATGTCCATCCACCTTGTATAGCCTAAATAAATCAAAGTGCTCGACCACTGTATAGCTAACACATAGACGACGACCACTGTTACAGTAGAGGTGAATACATTGCAGTATGTATTCGTACCCCTTTTCTGTAAAGTGTTTATGATGGTAAAATGAATATTCTATGCGTCTATCTATTGATCTGTCTGTGATCTTGTCATAATACTTTGCCTTTAGGTGAAAAGCCCGTAGGTGAGCCCGTAGGTGAGCCCGTAGATGAGCCCGTAGAAGAGCCCGTAGATGAGCCCGTAGATGAGCCCGTAGATGAGCCCGTAGGTGAGCCCGTAGGTGAGCCCGTAGATGAGCCCGTAGAAGAGCCCGTAGATGAGCCCGTAGAAGAGCCCGTAGATGAGCCCGTAGGTGAGCCCGTAGAAGAGCCCGTAGATGAGCCCGTAGATGAGCCCGTAGGTGAGCCCGTAGGTGAAAGGTTCGGAACACAGGACTGTTATTGTATCTAGCCGGACTGCCTTCCCGGGTACCCGCATGCATGCAGCCAATTATTGAAAAAATTTACTGGGTTCAAAGTAGGGTTTTTATGGGTCAAATTAGGGTTGATAGGGTTCAAGATTGCTGCAATAATTCAATATTGACAAGAGTCGGTACGGATTAGAATTCGTAACCGGTGGATTAGTCGAGGTGAACGCAATATATATTCTGTTTCTCGGCAAAAACGTTTACAATGTACCAAGAACTTTTTATGTTTCAAGCTTTGATATGACATCAAACTGTTGTATCAGATTAGTGTGAAAAGCATGTAACAGATGCGCTGGTAGGAATGGAACATGACATTGAGACTAAGTACTAATGGTCATGTGCCTGCAATGTCATCTGCATGCTTAAGATGACCTCATTTCACTGCTATTCGGTCTCTTTACACCGACCGCTCTGCGCATAGATCGATGAGGGAGATGGTTTGTTGTGATTTGTTTGGTGTAAGGCGCTACGATGGATGGACCCAGGTCAATACTTGACCCCAGTGATCAGCCCACATTGATCAGCCTTGCCCATTTATCAGCCCCATTGATCAACCTAGCCATGTGGCCTGGCGCTACTCCATGTGGCATTGCCACTCCATATATGGCCTGGCTAATCCAGGTGATCCCCGTGGTCTAGATTGTTGATATACAAAAAATTTTGTAAGATGATGTAATAGCGGTAAGCGACTGTTTACAATTCGTTGAATTACAATAGTAGCGATTTTTGTCATTTCTGATCGAAAATACAGGCAACGGTAATGCTCTATTGAGAGAAAAGAAGAAGGGCCGTATTTATGTGGGGGGGGGTGGGGGTTCACCCTCCTCACATGAATTTCTTAAAATCATTTGGGGAGGATTGTTTTTTTCCTTTTCTCAAAATTATGCGTTTTGCCGTTTCCACGCTCACCCCCCCCCCCATTCCGCTTAACTAAATTTGAAAAAGGTCGTTGAAAGCAATTTGCCTAGACGGCAAAACACCCTGCGAAATGAATTCGTTCCTGTCGGCCGTATTATGGAAGCCTGTGAATTGTGGAACTGGTTGATGATGAGGAAGATCAGCCGGAAGTACAAAGTGTTGACAGATGTCCATGTAGAAATGAAAGTAGTAAACAGACATCAGTGAGGAGATCAGGATGTGACGTGTGTTGCGGGGAGAAGGATGTTGATAGATATGTATGGGAAAGTTCAATCATACATAGGCCCCACCCTTGTCGTATCTTCCATCCCATCGTTGACTCCACCCACTCGTATGCCACGCCTAGTAGCAGGGCACGCCCACTCGTATATGCCACGCCCTCTCGTATCAATACCGCAAACAGTTCGTCCTATCGGTGAGTAATTTTCCTTGAAACGAATTATATTAGTTGTAGGAATCTTTTAGTTACAGACGATATGTATCCAATCCGCCGAATGGATGAATAAGTTGCAACTTTGACACCGTAAGCAACTTTGACACCGGGTGAGGAAAGGAAGAGAGGTAATTTGGATTCACAATGGAAATGTGGGCCGGTGTAGCAGACTGCGGAGTAAACAGACTGGAACGTTCAACTGTACCAGTATCAGCCGTCTCCGTAACCACAGTGCAGGGAGGGAGGGAGGGAGGGATGGAGGGTGTACCAATCATGTAAATGTAGAGTATGCCGTACCCGAGCAGTTTTGCAGGCATCGAACACTCTATCTATAATAGTTAGGAAAAGGCCCAATAGTCCACTCTGGTAAAGATTGCAGATAAGAAAAGCGCGCTTTGTTTTATCACTCAGTTTTCTTCTCATACACGAGGCGGTTACACCCCCCCCCCCCTTCTGCCAGGGGAGGGGAGGGTTTGATCTCCCGGAGTGACGTAATATTGACGATTGACTCGTTAAATGTATCGTTTGTAAACAATGGAAAATTATTTGAGCTGCTGGATTGTAATTGTTTCATTAACTGCTTGAACTTAATTACTACGGGCTATAGCATTCAGGGGTTAGAGGTTAGGCTATGATTGTTTAATCAATGTGGCGAAACAGTTACGCATAATCAAAGGCACACCAATTTTAGCATTAATATATTAGGTATAAAAATTTAAACTTTGAAAGTTTGCACGAGTTATTTAATCGTGTAATTTCTGCAGAGTATTATTGTTAGCAATGGTTCGTCTGTGTAATATCTCGGACGAACCACCGCTAGTGGGGTTATTGAAAGACAGCTAATAATTCGTCTTTATATGTACGTCATACTTTAGTACAGCCGTCTTTCTTCATCGGCTGCTGCAACACAGATATTTAGAATTTAATAGTGGAGCTGCATTATTACGGTAAACTTTTGTACGGCGTAAATTATGCAGATTTCGCTCATGTACTGGTCATACCCATGTTTTCCATTTAGTCTGACTTAGCTGGTTTTCCATGGTTTCCAGACACTTTTAATTCAATTCGTTTCCAGACGTTATTCATAGAGCTGTATAATATTCAGAAAGTGATATTTCACGGAACTGGTCGACTGCGCACAGTGAGGATTTATTGTGTGTATCGACTGAATTTCGTGTGTTGCTGCTACATCAGATTCTGTTTGTGAAAAATGACGACTGATATATTTGTATACTGATTTTGTAATATAATACCTTCGTATGGTTTGTGGGACCATGCATGTTGGCAGTATTCTGTTTTAATTGAAATTACTGTATAATAATTGCATAATAATTCGGTTCAGAACAGAACTTTGATTGTTTGTGGTGGCGCGTTTCATCTGTGAGCTGATTTGTGGTAGTAGAAAATAGTGGTTGTGAATAGTGTGAACACGTTTACTCGTTTGTCGTTGGTGGATCAATCCCTTCTCAGTGGTGTCTGACGCCTTCACTTAAGAGATTTTGATGGACGAGGCTGGGGAGGGCGGGGGATGGCCACAATATTTCGGACGAGACGGGGTGAGTTTCGATGGTAAAAAAACACACACACATTGGGGCAAGTGGAGGGAAGCGACAATCAATTTTGTTCCGAATAGCATGGTGGGGGGGGGAATTTGTCGTTAGACAAATTTTGTTCACACATATTCGGACTTTACTATCACGTGACCACTCATATCGCTCCGCCTATTTGTGACGGTTCGCTTGCTGACAGTCATAACCATTGTTGACAATTTGTTGTCTAATTCCTGCCCGTGTGTGTGTTTTGTGTATGTCTGTTCAATGATAACAGCTTTGTGGTGTGATGTTTTAAACAGCTCGCAAAGTTTTGTTGAAATATTGTTTGTACCGACGTTGAATTTCTAACGCGACCAGCTTTGACAGCCGATGCGCTATTGCTCGCTACAAGTTGCTGTCTGATGGTTGACATTCTTGACATGCCTAGCTGAACGAATGCGCCGATAGATTTGAAATGCAAACGCTTCCGTAATCAAATATGCATAATGGAATACGACGGATTTAGCCTACCTGCAACTTGACCTACTTACAACTTGTAGTCTACCTGAATCTTGACCTACTTGCAACCTGGTCAGCTACTATGGGGCACATTTACTTGATCCTCTTATATTAAAAAGTTTAAGTGCATTTTCTGTGACCTCGGTTTTCATAAAAACACAAAAACAGTGCAATCAGGAAGTCCTCTGCTGTTACTTGCCTCTAAGTAAGTGACACATAATATTCCTTGTATGTTGATACAAGGGAAAACACATCAAACCAATCTCACTGCAGTAGGAGGTTCGAAATCATGGAACCAAGTATGGAAGACTTAGGAAAATCTTTATCCTGTTAAGTTGTTAACTCATTGTTTAAATTTTTCGGTCGAAGTTGACTATCGAACGCTTCTAGTTAAAGCTTCTGGATTTACAGCTACGGTGTATATATTCTACGTTCCCTTTGTGGTGTTTCTAATGCCAGTCTACGGTTCCAGACCATTGGTAGACATCCGCTTGCGAATGTTTTTAACCAAGAACTGATAAGGTGTTGCGATATGTTTTTTTGTCTACTATTTGATGGTACTCTTGTCGACAAAAGAATTTTATACTTGAAAAGTCGAAGTGTTTCGGCTATAACGTTTCAATTCAGTTTAGTGTTCGACGCTATCGTTGTAGTAGAGTGAATGACGGTTCGAATTTAAACGTCGATAGATTTACAAAAGGCAATATAGACTGCAGTAAAACCGAACGTACAAACTACAAACATTCAAAGTGTACATGTCATCAAAATGTATACATACACTCATAAAGAGTTATTGCTTTAGTGCTCAAGTTAACGGCGACACTGACTTCAACTATAGTGTCTGTTCAAATGAGCAACTGAGGGGTAGAGTATTAATCTGATGGCATCCAAGTTCAAAGTTATATTTAGGTACAGCACAATACTGTGACTATAAAAATGTAAACACATAAAAACGAAGCGAATAAGCTGACCTGAATTATGTGACACTTTTTTAAAACTGAGCAGCAGTATGTAGCTGTGTGAATGCTGAATTAGTCATCGTTTCTCATTGAGAGATAATTGATAGAGTTGAACTTTCTCAGCGTTACTTTCTATAGTATAATGCCAATTCTAGTGCCGCACCTTTCTTATCAATTTTACTCCAATGTCCTGTCTTACGATCTGCAGAATATCGACAGTGAGTTTTACTTTGTTCCTTAATCATCAACGTGAATTGGCGTAACAATAGTATTATAATACCTATGTTATCGTCGACTAAGAGCAGTTTGAGTTAGTTATTTTGTATGAAAAAGATTGCAGTAGTATAATTTTTCTTTTCACTTTTTTTGTTGGGTTATTTATTTATCTTTATTACACCGTATCTTACGCATATGGTTTACTATTATTATTATTAATAATACTCGATATTTTTTAACACGCCTAATATTGTATGAATATAGTGACTACAGTATGCTCAGTGAGAAATCACAGGCGAGGGTAAAGCTCACGGGTAAGCAAGGTTAAGAGGTATGTTTTCAGAGCACTTTTGAAGGAGTCGGTGGAAGGAAGGAGACAGTTTTATGGATTCAGGTAGAGAATTCCAGATTGAAGATGCGGTTTACTGTGATTATTGTGACTAATTAAACGACACAGGCCACTTTAGTTTTGACTTTTTGTCTTGATTTATCTTACAACATTGCTAAATAAAAAGTAGGCTTCTATATATTCCGTTGGTCATCATTATTTGTATGTCTTCAGATAGGATATTGATGTCCAAACTAGCAAGGCTTACCGATCCTCAGCTCGTTTCAATTTTTACATAGGATACCTACTTCAAAAATCACTTATTCCCAAGTTCGTATAATCCGTTAAAATCTAGACAGGCGAGCGAATGAAGAAATACAACCTTTATCGTCCTCACGAAACGTGTAGTTTTTAAACCGGTGTCCCGGTGTGATCGATGTCGATGCCAAATTAATCAGATCTAAATTTATCTGAAATTAAATTTCTGTCTCACGAATTTGCAAGCGGCTGGCTGAGAATCGTGACGCAGCGATAGATGTCGCCAGAGTGCGTGAGAGATGAACCGTGCATCGCGAACGCTGACGTAATAGTATCAACATTGATTGAATACAGGTGCGTTTAATCCCTACCTAAAGAACATGGCCTGCGGGTTTTTAATTGCTGAGCCTGAATATAATCATGATTAAGCTTCCTGGTTGTAATCATGATTAAGCTTCCTGGTTATAATCATGATTAAGCTTCCTGGTTGTAATCATGATTAAGCTTCGTCTTGTCTTAGATATTAAGTTTATGTGATGCATCGCTGTTGATCAGCTTTGAAATATATCCGTTCAAAAGGATTTGTAATGTTTTGAATCTGTAACATTATATCACTTGAGCCCAATGAGCCTCGTGGCAGACTTTTGAGCACTTGAGCGTATGTGTATGACGTGCCTCAGTGTACGCACTGGCTGCTTAATATATCTTTATTCACACAATCGTGTAGCAATTACAAATCAGAAAAAATACCCATCACCAAAAGAAAGTCAAACAAACAACATAAATACATAGTTATAAGTAAGAAAACGAGAAGTGTAAACAATAGATACTTTGCGCAAAATTGTGGCGAATTATAAGAATATAATAATTATTATAATAATTTATTATAATTATGTGTCTGCGTTAATAGAATGTTTGTCAAATAATGATCGTAATTCAGATATTGCAAAAGAATCATACAGAACAGATAAATACAGGTTACCGTGATTGTTCATTTTGCTTAATGAGATGAACTTAAAATTGACTCTGAAGCGATTGAAGAATAATAGTGTGTAAAACTTTGACTAGCATTGTGTTCCATGGATTGCTGCTCTACTTTTTGTATTAAACTGTCATGATCTTAATCTAGAACGCGTTTTCAAAGTTTTTAGTAATTTCACAGTTATTGTCGTTTCATTGTACTGTTCAATGATAATTAAATTTTATTGTGGTTTGTATTACAATTTCAAAAAGAGCAAAAAATAAAGAAAAAATAAAATAATAAAGAAAAAATAAAGAAAAAATGAAAAAATAACTAACTCCGCCATAGCTGGTCCCAAGCCCAGTTGAGAAAAGGAGGAGGGGTTATGTATGCTTTTCACGTATCTCATTAAATCATCTGTGGCCTGTCTATAATTGTCCTGTGTACAATAGTTCTGTGTACAATCTTCCTGTGTACAACCGTCCGATGTACACACTTTCGGTGTACAATCGTCCTGTGTACAACCATCCGGTGTACAACAGTCTAGTGTGCAACAGTCAGGTGTACAACAGTCCAGTGTGCAATCGTCATAGAATCATATATTTAGCTATTTAATTGAAATATATTTTAAATCTTGAATTGTGATCAATTGATCATTGAGATTCTTTAGAATATTTTTGTATTGCAATTCAATATTTTCCATTTTATGTTATTACATTGTAATAGTTTACTTCTCATTGACAAACTTTAATCTATATTTTGGATTTATCAACTGCAAAGAAGCAATTAAACTATTAGAAAGGTCTTATGCGAGCCACATTCTTACATGAAGTGCGGAGCTGTAAACTTGTTAAACTGTCCTGCTGCCCTTTTATTCTTGTGACATGTTTATGTATACTTACATTGATCTGTACTTTTTCTTTTATCACAACTGCACAATTGCCGCTAATATTATAAATTATTCATTTCAGACGAACAATACGATGATTAGTAATTATAAGCCAAGAAATTTATGAGCTCTAGTTACAAGTTAATAACTTCTACAATTGTAAACTTAGGTTACTATGGCTACAGTTGGAAATTATGTGAGTTTTTATTATATTTAAAATGATAAGCAAATAACAACCGTTGTAAAACATGTCAAATGTGAAAACCATTATACTCTAATAAATTCTCTCGAGCAATGTTTGGCCTTTACAAACACCTTAGCCCCGTAGTCACCTCCAAATCAGATCTGACCGGTAATTCCTCGCCTTAGATTATAGAATGACTTGACTTATTTGACTTTTGATCCTCGGCGCGACTGTCGTCCTCGATGGCTGCCATGAAATGTGTCTCCACATGACCCTGTTCTTGGTAATTATTTCCGCTTCATGTATTGCTAGTCCACGATCTGGACAATTCTCTCTGATGAATTCAATCCAACGTTTCGTTGGGCATCTTCTACTTCTTCTACCATGAACACTTCCATTAACTGCAACTTGTGGTAGCCGTTGCTCTTCCATTCTGACGATATGTCAAACAGCTTCAATCTTCGCTCTGTCATCCTTGCGGCAATGTCTCTCAGTGGATTTAATACTTATTCTACATGGGTATTACGCAATCAAATTTCTCCTCGAAAAACTCAGTATTCGTCACAAACTTATCACCTCGAACACTATTTGGTAATTCGTGTTCTCTCTTAATGCCCATGTTTCAGAGTTGTGTAAATGCAGATTGAGGAATAATGTTTAAAATAACTTTAATTTTTTGTTTTCATACGTATGGATTTAACACTCCATGTCTTCTGTAATGACTGTATTTCCCCGATAGCCAACTCTTTTCTTCATTCGATATATTTCTAGCAGAATCCATGTGGTGCAATCTTTCCTCCTGTGTTAATAAACTATGCTACTTTTCAATTGCTGTCAGTTAATTACCATATGTATGTATTACGTATAATACAGTTTCTTTTCATCATCAACTGCAGTTGATGATGAAAAGAAACTTTGTATTATACGTAATGAGAACATGCAGGAATTAACACTATTGATCTGACACTAAAACCAATTTTGGACCTTAATCTGAGTACAGACATTCGACGGTTTTGCTTAATGGCCAAATCGACAGCTGCAATGTTATCCCGTGCAACGGCAGTGCATGCCACTCCAGCTCGTTTATCATCGTCAACAGAAGTGCGAGCTTCCTTTCATAATCGTTCCGCCTTTTCATAGATCGTCGATAGAGTGTCTTCGGCAAAGACAACTTTAAGTCGTTTCACAATCTCACCAACTGGGGTATCTTCTACAAATGTGGTATCCTTTACAAGAAACTTAATGTCAATCCGTTGTTCACATTGGAGTGAAACAGAATCGACACTGCTTTCCGCCATATTTGTTTATTTGAAAACGTGAAGAAGTGCATGCACAATTTGCACATCCGTCGTCATGAACACATCATCATAATGGCAAGAGTGCATGCACTTCCGTCTTGTCATTATTCACCTTCATATCCAGTCTACTACTTATTGTGATATACTATTCTTTATTTCTTGCAGATTTTATTGTATGCCATTTTTGTTGACTATAATATCTGCAAAGCCTAAGTTGCTAATCATTATTAAACAAAGCAATACTCATCGCTCTTCGCCCATCGTTTCATGCTTATTATTTATTTCCAAGAACACAATGAACAACATCGACGAGAGAATATAATCAGATCCGGTGACACTAGCCTCCAATTTCACGGATTTAAATATTTCACACCACTTGATAATTTTAATACATATACCGCGGTAATCGCGTTGTATGTATCAAACAGAATGTCCTACAAAGGTATCAACAGGTTTTTATTCCCCTAAGTCAGTATTTATACTCATTAACCAATCCGTTCAGATTGGAATGAGTTGCATAAGGGAACAAGGGATCACAAAGCACATCTATGACATGTATTGTACATTTCATCTGCAATGAATCGTGGTGTTTATAATACATATTAGTTATTTTGCAAGAACAAACTTTTTTATTTGTTAGAAAACTTACTTGTTAGTAACTGAACTGATATTACGGCGTAGGATGTTTATGCTCTGTTTAGAATCCAACCAGGTTTGTACAAGTACCACGACGCGTTTGTCTTGCTATGTCAAGTACCGGGGCAACATTCCACCACAGATGACCTGGACAACAGACAACGGAGAAAAGATCAACAGCTCAGTGACGTCATTAAATGAGACGCATCTCGTGTCTTACATTGATATACCAGCTGCGCCATCTGTCGAATGGTACATAAGTCAGACGTACTTCAATGCGCCAGACTATGTTCCTCCGGAACATGCTGTTTTAGCAACGAACGCTCCAACTTATACGTACAAGTGGATTTACTACGTGGCAATAGGTATGATTATCTCGATGATAGAAATCACTGAAGATCAAAAACGGGTGGAAGGGAGTACCCAAGAGATCATTTCAATTGCACCCAATTTATTTTGACAAACCCTTCGATTCAAATTCCCAGAAATTGTTCCTTATCTACATTTAGGGAGTTTTCAGACCAGTTGACTTGTCACTTTGACTAGTTGACTTGTCAAATGTAATTACATATTTTCACCAGTGTCAGGAAAATCTCACATAAATGTATAGTACACCTGAAACAGTTTAGAAGCGGCAGTTTGCCGTTGTAAAATGTTGCCAAACATCAGGCAACCGGAGAGTTGAATGATTTGCTTCTATCACATAAACGATTGAGTTCATTTGCCTGGTGTGTATCGTTGAGTTGTAGATATAAAGGTGCATGCACACCACTGGTAGACCCAAACGGTATTGTATTGAAACTATAGTTTCACGGCATGGCTGAGGGTCAAAGGTGCATTAACTTGATGTTGCTCTGCAAATTAAAACTGTATTGTCTATGATGATTTTTATTTTTGATGTGTAATTGTATGCATTATATTGAATTGTACGATTGTGATGTTGCATTGTAAGGACGTATTGCTGCCAAGGAGCGTTGTCAGTGCATGTCCTGACGCTTATTTTTTGACATTGTGAATGGGTTTATGCACATATTGTATGTAATAATTTATTGTCAAATAAATATTTACAATTCCTATTACCATTAAAATGATTTGATAGTGTTTTTGAAGAGCTTACTCAGAGATCGAGCTTTATCAAAACTTATTAAAACTTAATAATTGCCTGGTTTGCCATTGTGTCGTTAAAGGTCATAGTGTTAAGGTCTCGACTCATAATTCTTTGTTTCTCCGAACAGGACTCTCTGAAAACCTTGAAATTTACTGAATATTGTCCTCACTCGAAAAGGTGCCAATCACTCTAATCAGGATTTACAACGATGGGCCAGAACAGCAGATCAATAATTTCCTAACGAGCAGGGAGGGTGGATTGTGCTTGCAAAATTTTTTTATCGAGAGGGGGAATAGTGACGTCAAATATCTCTGTCGGTGGATGGTGAAGGCAGACGTGGTGCAAGGATACATCGGAGGATAAAATAGGTTTTAAACTACACTGGGGCCAAAATGCATAATAAATTTGGAAGGGGCTGTCGAAAGTTTCCCTCGCTAGATCCGCGAAAGATGACATATGTCAGAGGCATTTATTATATTGTTCTACATTTATTTGAGAAACAGCGTCCTGCTATGCAATATTGGTTTAACATCGTTGTAAGAAATAATTTCGATCTTATAATCTTATAATCTTATTTCGGCCGTATAATCATTTAGTTTGTTTTTCAGTATGAATTTTCCTGGAGTTGAAGAGCGCATCAAAACATTAAGCCAAGCACCTAATCATAATCATGACCAGAAGAATAGAAATGAAATGATTTCGATGCAGTAATATCTCCGTATATAATTCAATATTACAGATGGCTAAATCTGCAGGAATGAATACATGTAGATATTTTTTAGTGGTATGTGATACACAAACTATATATATTCCTTATTTCAATTTATTTCATTTTTATAGGATCAACAACAGAGGAAGACACAACGGGTTTGCCAACAACACAAGCAGATACAACATTGGAATCAACGACGCAGTCAGGTACCGTGTAATAATTGGTACGCGGGGAATTCACCCCTGGTGAATTCACCCCCGGGGAGTTCACCCCCGGGGAGTTCACCTCTGCGGTGAA
>JAQFYQ010001258.1:0-13728 GCA_034694885.1 Buchholzia appendiculata | reverse complement strand
CTTGTTTCCACCGCTAGACTTGCATCTGGCGCATACTGCATGAGAAATAAAGTGTACAATTAACACAAGTATATTCCAGAAATCAGTGTGACAAATCATTTTCAACACTGTAGGTACATTATGCAGTGATCCTAGATTTGAAAATTTAATGCAGTAATGTTGAACTATGTAATATGTATTTCACAAATTTCAACAAGGATTACAATAGACTGATATAACATGGAGCAATACATACAGTATAAAATATTCTAATTATTCTGACATGAACGATAGAATTTTGCATTTCAATTTACACTCTGCTATGAACCAGTGATCAGTCGTGACTAAAACACTATTAACACATAAAACAAGAATTTGGGTATGAAAATTATTCCAACAGGACAGAAATACTCAATTCATGCTGAAAAAAACATTCGGCCTTACCAAGCAATAGGTATACGGTCAACTAATGACCTAAAAGACTTAGTCATAGTCAAAGATTAGATGTGAGATGTGACTTGAGTGCACAACGAGTTTGAATTAGGTTGGTGTACACTTTTAGTTTTTCATTTTTCGTGTTTACTTTTGACCGTGAAATATTTTTGATAAATGTTTGATCAGTCTTAAATTTGAATCTTGACACCTATGGTCAGCCTAGATGTCCCCTAACATTTTCACCAAGTTGAATAGCAACTTAACAAACTAGAGTTTCCATGCAAATTTTACAGCTGATTCAATCGTCGGGAAGTGTAACCTGTAGACTCTCCAGAGCTCACCGGTCATGGTAAAAGACGTCGAAGAAATTGCCACCATTCAAGTAATGAAGTGTAAATCTTCTCGTATATTTCAGCGATAAAGTGCGTGAAACAAACTACCATATACTTACATGCCAGGATGAAAGCAATAAGTCCACACATACATCCACCGAAACCACAGCACCAGAACACTCCACAAGCGAAGACGATGTGTGCTACGTAGGATTGACGACGCTGTGTAGTTTACATGGATCACATTGGTTTCAGCTGTCGATGGAATTTCTTGTCTATTGTGAATGACAATCGTATTGACTCCACGTTGTGAAGTATGGTATGATGCAAGGTGTTGCTGAAATCCAGAAGGAGACTGTTGATGATGTTTCACCCAGGAGCACTGATTTCTATTTGTCGGTTGCATGGCTGGCGTGTACGATGGCGGCGCGGACGGTGTCAATGGATCACAAATTTCAAGACGTGGATCCTCACCTTTACTTTGATAGAGATCTTCGTAAGATGGCTGATAGAGGTTTTGCTGTTCGTCTTGTTTCAGTAAGAGAGGCACCGAAAGCGGGATGCTAGGCTCCAACGGACCTTGGCCACTGACACAAGGCAAATCTGCTTTATCTGGATGCGATATCATCGCGCCGAATTAGAATTTCTGTTTTCCTACCGAGACTCTAGAAAAGTCCGATAAAAAGCCGATATGCCTGCAGTGTTTTGACAGTTTCTCGCGATTAAATCTTAATCCAGGAAATACCAACAATGTCAATTTTGTAACAAGAGACAGCAGATATAACAAAAATTAATTATTAAAAACCTTTCATAATATAACTTCTCAAAATAACAATACTAATAGTAATTATTATTTTTTTATTACTGCATTTTTTTCAAATGCTGCGACATTTCTTAACAATTATGCATTGATTGCAAGCTTCAGTGTAACTGGGAAATGCTAATGCTATAATCAGAGTCTAATAATGTGTATGTTCAACACACAATTTTCACTCACTTATGAAAAATGACGTGGCTCTCGGAATTTTGGGAATTTATCTTCTTGAACCTGTTATATTAGGTTGCATAAGTGAGATGGAAATGATTACTGCCATGGCCGCTGATACATTGTCACCGTGTGAAGAGCTTCCTGACCGAAGTTCTGGAATTCGTCAGGACAATCAACAGAATGTGTAGCAGTAATTAGTGTAGTTCTCGAGGCGTTAAATAGTTCAAACAGTAACCATACATTATGACATTTTAGCGTTTTCTTCAAAAACAAGTTACCTTGATATCGATGCGCAGAAATTGTGTGTATTCTTATTTTCAACTTTTGCAGAAATTATTTTTAACTTAAAGCATGCAGACAAGTACGTATATACTATCGCTTACGTTCTTTATCTTTAGATGATCTTTAGACGTTATTATTATAATTATTAGACATTTTTATCATTAGACAATCTTTTTGATTCGATAACATTTATTCGTTATTTAGTAGGTAGATTTGAGTGCATAAACATCTCTGATCAGCCACAACTCTGATGGACTCCACAACTCTGAACAGACTCTGATCTAGGTGCGTCTGAACGTTTCCACTGTATGATCTACGACTCAATAGTTTGGAGGTTGTGAGCGATATTTCACCTAGTGAGGTCATCTAGCCAAGGAGTTGAAACCCGCCGGTTCTTTTAAATGGCAAGATATTTTGAAACCATTCGGCCTTACAGGCATCTTAACTGAAATAAACATTGTTTCTAACTCTAGCTGTATATTAGTCAAATGCCAGTTAAAATTTTCAGTAATTGTACACATTTTCTAGCTACGAATTTAATTCAAGTGCAAGGAAACTTAAGGATATATATATATATATACATATATATTAATTCAGATACACTGATTAGACAACAATAATCTGTTATGCAATAAATTTTGCTCCAGATGATGAGATATTTTTCTTACCCAATTACAAAACTATATATGACTCAGAATTATTAATGACAAGAAATCTACTGATCCTATACGTCAGGCTCGCCTCACTGATATCATCTGCGTCGGCTCTTGATCGAGTGGTGATACAACAAAAAATAGCAGATAAGAAACGCTTATTTGAAGGTGAATATCAACAAGTGGATTGCTCAAAGGGTTGGTCATTACCTTAACTTGAATTATTATTTTATGCAAACATTTGTTATACAACATTTGAGAAATTTATAATTAAAATATGGAGGCATTTCACTATAGATTTTTTCCTCTTTTTCCAAAATTCGTCGGAAGCAAATGTCAGAAAAACAGTTTAGACACGCTTTACTTTAGAAACAAGAATGTGAAAGTGAATTCGCACAGAATGCTAAACATTAAAATTCAATATGGACTTAATTGAAATTAACTAGAGTTTCACAATACTTTCTTTTGCAATTCAGTATTAAGCTCGACAACCTTCTTTGAATATCAACTCAGAAAGATGTTGCAACAAGAAATGGTAAGATTAGTGTATTTATCACAACCGTAGCACTTGATCAAACGGCTATGTATTTTTTCCGATTTATGACATCTTTAAACGCACCAAATACACGTGAATCTAAGTGAGTTTATCATTAATGGCGACATTAAGGATTACAACAAACATTTTGTTTATCAATTCAATCATGCGAATTTAAGTAAAATTTGTCACCCTTTCAATAATATAAAAATAAGTGCATGACCAAACCAATTCCACAGGTCAGAAGCTATTAACTGTATGTTAGTAGATCTTAACTAATTGGCAAAAATGTCAATGCTATGCATTAGAATGGGCTTTTATAAATTAACTGCGTATTAAATGCATTGCTCAAGCAGATTAAAAATTTAATAAACTGACGATATATATATATATATACATGTATATATATGACCCTTGCATACATTTAATATAATAATATAATCCTGACCCCTCTAATTTGTTATTGAAATACTTGGCTGTTCTGAACTTCCTCTTTCTTCATTCTGATGTGCAAACCACATTGGCTAAGGGCTTATCGATGGTTCAAAAGTCGGGAAAGGCATTATCGCCCTCCAAGCAGGATGTAACCTCTTCACAGTAATAATAGTTCAACGGTTAGAGAACTCCATGTCCTAGTTAGACTATAGATAACTACATAACTAAGATCAATTACATAATAGCTACAAACTATTGAGCAATAAGGACACCCGAAGTAATAAATGCCCGTTCAGACTGAGCGCCAGCATGCACAGTTGCACACTGCTAGTTAGGAAATCGGACAAATTATGGTATTGTATTGTATCACATGGATCTATCATTTTTCATCAAAAAGCATACATGCAAAGTTAAAAACAACCAACTAAGGCGAATATTAATGCTCCAAATGAGTAAGGTCATCACGTGCAAAAATGTTGTCATTAATCATTAACTGAGAGAGATATTATGAATCTTAAGAAAGAAGAGAGAGAGAGAGACAGACAGAAAGACAGAGACAGAGAGAGAGATAAAGAGCTGTGAGAGGTGGCTGTGTTTGTTACGTATATAACATTTTTCGCTTCATCGAGCCGAGTCGGAATTTAATAGCAAAAGGCATCTATGAATTAATTTCACGAAGTCTTTCAGTCGAGAAGATAATGAATGTATGCTCTTCTCTACGAATCAACTCGGTCAAGAACTCGCAACAATAAATACGCTATGTCATGGTTTTGGCGGTCACGTTAGCGTATTGGAATGCCTGAGAATTTAATAGATTCCCTCTATAACTTTCATACGGGGGGAGGGGGGATCAATTACTGTTTTGATCGTAAATTTATTGACAAATTTCAATTATTAAATCGTGGTTTAAACATAAAGAGTTTCGACACTATTATCTTTGTAATTTGCTAATGAGGATCTTAATAAACATGAATAATCGTGATAAACAACATGTTTTCCTATGTGAGTGTTCCTATAGACCTATGCTTTAGCTCATTATTTTATTAAATCTGAAAATAGCGACGCTATACTTTACAATAATAATTTTTTAAGCACTCGAGGGAGTCGAGTGTTTTTAATGTACACACGAATGCGGTCAAAGTTACTTCAGCGTATTCATACGCAGAGAGCCAGTCCCCGCCAAAATTATATTTTTTCTGGGGATGTATCCGTTGGCTAACTCAGACTTTAGTATGTCCTTGGTACTTTGGAAAATATTGGGTTTGGCGGTCCCCATTTTGCCAAGTGTGGAAGTGAGCTTAGGCCCGTACGAACGCAGTCTCGGGTGATAGAGAGGTAACATAATTGCTTTTTTGTGAAGTAGCAAGGATCTTAAGTGAGGATGAAAAGTTTAGAAAAGGATAAGATGCCAAGAGATCTTAGTGTTAAAGACGGAGAGAAAGACACATCGAGTCTTAGTGCAGAGTTGCACAAAGATGTCGATAAGTTAATATGATTAAAAATTGCATATTAATTGCGTATGTACAACGTTAAATATATTCTCTGCAAGAAATTCACAAGGATACTCCCAAGGCTTCATGTGGTTTAGTTTTACTCCTGGTAAAGCCTGGTCAGGTGTTTTAGTTTAACTTTAGCCCTACTCCTGGCATAACCGTACCAGGAGTCCAGCACTTAGGCCGTGCTACCGAACCTACTGTGTAGCTGACCTGCGTGTCGTGCCGGTGTGACACCGGTGTGTAGGCCGTATTTCGTATCAACTTGTATTTGTATAAATTATTGTAACTGTGTAAAGCGCCCTAGAAGCGATTTGTTACGTAACGACGCCATAAAGTTGGCCTGGTTATTATTATTATTATTATTGGTTATTATTTACACGGAATTTTATCTCAATAGACCAACATCCACACAATATCACAAGAAGGAGAGAGCGCTCTGTTGATATGATGACGACGCTGATGATGATGATGATTTAGATCGGAATGATGATGATGAGAATGATGATGATGAGAATGATGATGATGAGAATGATGATGATGATGACGATGAAGCTGATGGTAATGACCATGAATTTCATCCGAAAGAATAAGATAACATAGTTGTAAGAAGCCTCCAGCAATTGCTAACAGATCACACTCATATCTGAGGCCTCCTAAGAAACTGCTACAGAAAACACTAGTTAGAATGTCAACATAGCTAAACAACGCCGAGGTTCCTGAAGTCCCACAGAGGAGGCGAACTGTTGTGTTCTGCTGGTCTGATTGATGACATCGTTTCGATTTTTGCTGAAGAAAGATAAATGGCTGAATACACCAGCAATTCGTTTATCTGAGGGAGAAAATGACCTCAGAAACTTTACAAATGTGTGGAACTTCACAGGAGCTAATTGTTGACTACAAAGAGAAATTCTTCCAGTGACATGGAACGGGGATAATTTTCCATTAGTTTTCTGGCCTTTCTTCCTCTAATAATTGTGAACCAGGTGGTGAACTTTAAACTTGATCAGGACAGAAATATTGACAGATCAATCTGATTCTATCGCAACTAGGTCAGCAAATTAAACTTACAGGATCGACTTCATAATTGTTATTTGCTCGTAATTATTTATAAGTAAGATAAGTTTCGACGCGAAGTATTTATCGTTTCAATTGAAAATATTGCTGCTTTATTCTAGAGCAAATTGAAGGCTTTACTCAGATTTTTATTTCGTTATATTTTTAATAACGTAAATCAAAATAAATTTCAAATCTTTCAAATCTTTCAAATCTATCTATCTTTAGAATTTGCACTTCATTAAAACGAAAATATTTTAATTTACTTGACGAAATTACAGTCACTAAAATATAATGTAATGTCGCCTGAAGTTTCTCCGAAGTACTCTTTGCGGTTCAGATTTCATCTAGCAGTGCAGGAGCAGTGCAATGGATCTGTATCCGATTTCCGTTTCGTCGCTAACGATAATAGGCGAGTTTCCTGGCATCGATTGAACGGAATCGCAGCCACGAATCGAAGCGGCGGCATACTAGAGGATTATTTGCGCTAAAGTGGCCGAGTCTTGTCGTCGCTTACCCCCCCCCCCCACTTACCCCAACCCCACCCCCACATTCCTTCCGTACAACCTCCCCTCGCTCCTCCCCCTTCTCTCGACACCTTTTTCAGCGATTACTCCTGCTCGCGTTTGGCTCAATCATTTTTGTCTGATCAATTTTCTCGATAATGCCTATTTTGATCGGCTGATAGTGGAATTATAAATTAGTAAGCAGATTTTAGTGAAGTAAGATTATGTGCTATAATACAATTCAATTGACGATCAAATTCAGTGCATTTATGAACTCCGCTAAATTTCAGATAATTTGTGCGTGGTTGAATTTTTGACGTTGCAAAAAACGCATAAATCACGCAATGCAGAATACGATATAAATCAGGGATGGAATGCAATCTCCAGAATGCCAAGCTATGTTAGTTTGTTTAGAATTTCACACTTGGAACAACAAGCGAATGCAGCGGAATGAACAGAAGAGGTCAATTTTATAATTTTGTACTTACTACTCCAGATTATATTAAATTACGTTATTTTGATTTGTCAATTTTCATAACGTGAGCATTCTGTTTGGCACTAAAGGAAAATAGATGGGCACGCCAACGCATTAGTTAGAGACCGATAGATGAAGGCCCACGTATCGCCTTCTTCTGTCTAATCTTATTCCACTTCCTATGCCTTTTCTTTCTTCTGTGCTTTTCGAGCTTTATCTTTTTGATGTTCCTTATCTTGCTATATTTTCTTTGGGTGTCTTATTTTGCCTCATATTCACATGGGCAATCTCATTCCATATATTTTCTTGCAGCTTCTCGTACCTTATATTTTTCTTGTGCATTCTTGTGCCTTCTAGTCTTCTTGTGCCTTCTCGTTCATTTTCATATTATTCTTTCATTCTCGTGCCTCACGTTTTCTTGTGCCTTCTCGTCTCCTATCTTCCTCGTGCCTTTTCGTGCCTTATCGCTCTCATCGAGCTTCACAACAAGACGGCATCTACAAAAATCAAGGCTGGGGAGGGGGGGGGGGAGGTTGGCAACCCAAATGCACGTTCACATTGGACCGGATAACTTAAGGGATGCCGGTGTCCACCGGTATAAGTATTTCATTGCAATCCGACGTTAGCGATTCTTAAGGATTGGACGCAGTCAGAGTCGCGCTACCAGCAATGAAGATAAATAAGACAATTAACTTAAATTGCGCATCGTCTACTTCGGCCGCACACTTTCTACTCAGTCTCTCTCTCTCTCTCTCTCTCTCTCTCTCTCTCACACTCTCTGCCTGTCTCTCCTTGTTTCTTTTCCCTCTTTCCCTCTCTCCTTCACTTCCCTCTTTCTCGGCCTGCATCTCCTCTCTCCATTCTCCTCTTTTCGTCTCTTTCTCTGTCTCTCTTGGTCTCAATCTCTCTTTCTCTCTTTCTCTCCTTCTGTCTTTCCCTCTTTCCCCTTCTCTCTTCTTCTCTTTCTCTTTATGTTCCTCTCGTCTTATCTTTTCTCTTTCTCCTTTTCACTCGGTACTCTTTCCTCTCTTCATCTCCTTTTATCTTTAATTTTATATTTTCATTCACCTTTCTTGTCTCTGTCCTATATTCCTTCCCAGTTCCATTCTGTTGTTTGGTTGCAATTTTGGGTGGTCGATATTCGTAGCATCTATTGGATAGATTATCATGAATATGGTATGCTAATAACCAATGCACTACGTTATACGTTAGGCTATTGATTATTGGAAATGCCGTTATAGATAGGTTTAACACTAACTTCTCAATAATTGGCGAGGTAATCCTTCACAGATTTTCTTTCTTGGCCTGCTTATAAGGGTGTTCAGCAGGTTAAGCAGAAGAGGGCGTATGCACATAACAAGTACCCCACAGCGTTCATTTTTATTTTTCGGAAACATAAATATGTGTTTCGAATATATTAGAAGCTGTCTGAAATACGAAGCCTGCTGCTCTGAATTTTCGGACCCCTGTTTGCGGGTACGCCTACTGAGCTTTAAATCTTCTTAAGGACAATGCCGAAATTGTCAGATCATTGTTTCTGAAAAATAACAGGTAAATTGTTTCAAAATCGGTGATGTAGTCCTTGGCCTTGATGCCTTGCCTCAAGGCTGCCTTGAGGCACTTTACTGCCTTGCCTTGCCTTAGCCAATTTTCAAAATGCCTTGCCTTGCCTTGGAAAAAATTGCCTTGGAAAAATGCCTTGACCTTGAAAAAATGCCTTGACTATATCATTGTAGTAGTCCTTGGCCTTGATTTCATGCCTTGAGGCACTTTACTGCCTTGCCTTGCCTTGACCAATTTTCCAAATTCCTTGCCTTGCCTTTGCCTTGAAAAATAATGCCTTGGCCTTGAGAAACATGCCTTGACTACAACACTGTTCAAAATATTCATGCGAGTGAGCCACTGTACAAAAAACGTATGAGCTTTATGGGGGATAGGGATCAGGCTTGTATACATATGTAAGATTCATCTGTTAAAAATGAAGGGCCCAACACTGAATACCGAGATCTGGTACCCCTCTACTTAGTTCGGTATCCTTGATTTTTAACGAGTGATAAATCGTCTTTTACGATGTTTTTATATTTGAGAAAATTGCAGACTAAAATAAAAGCAGCAAAATATCTGTCTAGTCTTAAGATTACACCCGTATACAGCCGAGTTTCATTAAGAATTGTCCTGCCCGCAGCCTGCGAATCTAGAAGAAAAGTGGACCTAAATGCGCTAATGATAAAGCTCTGTTCACAGCACACAGCATGACGTTATCGACGACGTCGAGCGCTTTCTATGCGGTACAGTTCGTGTGACTACCAGTGGAGTGGAAATAGGACAAACAAAGGTAGACAAAGTGGAGGGCCCCCGGAGTCCAAGGGGGTGCCTCCAAGGGGGCTTCCGTGTCCCAGCATAATAGATTATGAGCATCTGAGTCTTGAATCAATATTGATACTTTTTGGACTGAAAATATTTAGAAATAACTGTAGAAAAAATATTAAAAGCAAATTAAAGAAAAATCCGGAAAATCCAATCGCTAACAATTAATAGAGCAAAAATGGTGAAAAAGGATTTTAAGATAAACGAGGAAGACTCCCAAAAAATGTGCACATTTTGCAAAATGTGTCTAGGACCCCGACTCCTTAATTAAACCATTGTTTACTACAATTTTCATTTCAACGGGTTCGAGCGTCACAAATTTTGCTGACCACCTTTTTCAAATTTTGCTCCTCAAAACATAATAAATGTTCAGATAAATATTCGGGTGGGTGAGGGATTAAACCCGAAATGAAAACACTTGGCTACGGCCGCGCAGTGTGCAGTTATATGCATTTCTAAGCATTTAGTCATTGGTAGAAATTGGTGCACACGTGATTCATTAAAAGACAGGCTAAATCAATAAAAAATGACAACTAGCTTAACTATTCTATAGCACATGTATCAATGGAAAACAGACAAATGAACAGCTAAATTTGGAGTTGTCTACACAAGTGCAATAAAAATAAGAAATGTAATTCGCAAAAAATTTAATAAAATAAAATAAAAAACTTAATTGCCGCACCAGCAACTTCCGTTCATTTGTATTCTTGGGATCGATTTTTATTATCAGTCTTTGACATTGAATATGAGTGCTGATTAATGGTTTCATCATCATGGAGTCAAGTACTGAGGATATACAGAAATATTCATGGAATTTCCTATAACAATTATAGTTTTGGAAATTATATAAAGTGTATAATTTAGAGAGATGCGGTGTAGCTGTGCATGCATTAGTTGGAGTAAGAGTTAAAAATCTACGTAAAATGCGATTCACTAGAGATTATGGCTTTTTAAAATCAAAATAGCAATGCTCACATTTCGGACTACGGACAGTTAAATTGCAATCTAGCACGTTCTTGGAGGTATATGCAGTTCCAAACATTCATCTCCTGTTTCGAAATAACTCACGATTAGAAGTTTTTATAAATAGAGCAGCTGCGTCCATTTATTTATTTATCTTTCATTCATTATTTTTTTCATTTTGTATCACGCGTGGCAGTAAATTCACGCTTCTTCATTACAGTTCACGGCGTTCATGTTTTGTAATTCAGTTGCATTACACGAAATCGTAACGTGTCATCATGAACCGTTAGAAGGAAATGCAGTAATCTAGAGTAAACTGACACCGTTCACATTCTTTGTCAAACTGTTACATCAAGCGTCTCTGCCTGTAGCTCAGGAAATATATTATTTTAGTGCTTCCACTTCTACTAATTCGTGTATGTCGTCTTTGTTTTTTCTTTCTTCGCTTTACCATTTCCTTTTTCTTCTTTTGCCCTTCATTCGCACAATTCATGTTAAATGTTTCTGTTTGACAGCAGGTATTGAAGTAATTTCCCCTGAAAGCATCTTTGAAATAGACATTTTCTTACACACACACATTTCGAGGTTGGTGGAATTAGAGGCGAGGTTGGTCGAGTCTTTGAATTTACAGGAATATGTGGGTGTGTGATTTGCGTATATTATTTCAGCAAAAGCAAGTGACAATATACCTTAGATTTGTCCTCATTAAAGGAAGCTTTGTTTTTTTCTCTAAGGCGAACAAACGGGCTCAATCTTTCAAAATTGTCTAAGTATTTTGAAAAAGCGATTTTACTCCTACTGTTCTCCGTCATTTCCTTGTCTTTAACAATGCTCAAATGATCGCGTCACTGCAATGCGATTATTGCAGACGTGCTAAATTTGCGCGACGTGCGATTGGAGCTTAACAATTCGAATGCAATTTCTGGTCCACGCCGAACACCTCTCGTATTTGCCATTCAGCCAGACATGCTCGGTCGTCAGCTGAATGGAAATTCGCACAGAACGACGCCAATCGTTTTACCGTCCATTTGCAATATTAACGAAACCGTCTTGCAGCCTCCATTGCAGTCGAGTTTATTTCAACAGAGAAATCCGATCTTAACCAATTATTTCTTGTGTCTAGAAAAGCTGGTTAAACGTGAGTGCGTGTACGCGTGCTTTGTACACGCATCGTGTAGACACACGTACAGTATACACTTCTTTCTGTTTATTTATATGTTGTTGGTATGCGTTGCAGAAGTAGCAATAGTTGTTGAATAGTGGGTGCAGAAAAGTCAAGCAACAAGGTCACTCTTAATATACCAGCCCCTGTAGTTTGCACAAAAAACAATCGAGAAACAAAGGCTAAAGTGATCTGACCTGAATGCTTTTAACGTGAAGGTGTGGACAAAATGCGATGAACCGGCTAAGTGGTTAAAACTGAAAATGCACAATTGCTTAGCTCCGTAGAAAAAAGTTAGGCTATTTTAAAACAATATAGTGCGGAGGATTGGAGGAATAAAATTAACTTAATCATGCGGCAAGGAGAGACGAACTGATAAAACAGATGATGCACTAGAGAACGGCAGCAAAAGAAAGAGAGGACGACTGGCTATCAGAATTATTGATAATTTAAATTAAGAATCGTTTTCAAAGATAGAGTCTCCAAGTGAAATGCCGTCAAGAAGAGTTTTGTTGTCAAGAACCTGCCGGAAGGCATAAAGTTGATGACGATCAAGGTCTCATATTGTTTGCATAAGAGATTCTTCACTATCAGATATTACTTTCCGTTTTCAATATTCATTTAATTTACAGCGTATTCAAATGCCGAATATATTATGATCTCTCTAACATATAATCTATCACGAATGATGTATGAACTTTATCTACAGGCGTCTTCACGCTTCAGCGACCCGAACGATGACAAATTATATTTTATGTTTTGTTTTGTTCCAAGTGCAACGACTAGCACCTCGTCGGTCGCCGTCAAATATCACTTGGGAAATCTTGGCAACTCACATATTGTATCGTGCAGCATGCACTTGGTAATCGTTTACTTAGGCGTATGATTCAATGTGAGGAGCGGAACAAGCAAGCGAGGAAAATCTCAAAATTTTACGAGACGCGGTATTCCTCCTTTAGTGTCCCCTATTTGTTCATAGAGAATTGGATGCTTACTCCTGCTTAAGGAATTCCTTAAGGATGCTTAAGGAATTTGCTTTAGATATAAACACACAAATTGTATTCACCAATTGGTGCATTACTAGACTACAGAGATTTGGTAGTTTTGACATCCAAATTTCAAGAGCTCCCCATCCGTATCTTTCATCTTCAAGTCCATATGCGGTAGCCTGCTTTCTGCGCCATCAATTATTTCCATATTTGATCGTTCAGTCGTTCTCTTATCTTTCATTTGTCGAATATGATTTCTGCACTTCCCAGTTCAGTGCTGCAGATAGTATCATCAGCAATATTGGATCTAAGTATAGAGGACCTTAAGTGCATTCATAGATGAGTAGTGAAACAGAACAGTTGATTCATTATTTATAGGATTTACAGTTATATTTATTAATTTATTAACATTAATTATTATAAAAAAATCCGTTTTTGCGAGACAAGTTAAATGAATAAACTGATATGATCGGCTTCACGGGTTCACTATAGGAACGACGCTAATGGTATTGTTGACATGAGAAACGGTCAACCAATCAGTTTGAAGCAACACGATCAATACTCCCTCATTATATTTTGTCAAGTTTCAAGATTCATTATTTTTTAATTTTTGGAATGCTTTTAAATAGAAATTTGGTCGTCTATTCCAAATCTAAACACTTGAAAGTCAGCTTAGTTGGATTCTGAATTTTGACATGAACCTTGAACTCTCTTTCAGTTTGTGACCGGAGTTTGACAACTCCCCAGCCACTTTTTACTTTTTGAGCAAAACAAATACCGCAAATTGGAAGCCAAGTAAAAGAAACTCAAATGGGCTTCAGAAAAAGAAATGAACAAGGGATGCCATCTTTCGGCTTAGATCGATTTGTGAGCGGTAACAAAGATGGAAGTTGCCATTCTTATGCTTTATAGCTCACAAGAAAGATTTTGACAGAGTGAAATATGATAAAAGCTGGTTTACGTATTTTTCTCTCTTGCTCACCCTCTTTCTTTCCTTCCTTTTTCTGACTCGGTCTCCCTCTTTCTCTCTGTCTCGTTCTCTCTCTCTCTCTCTCTCTCTCTCTCTCTCTCTCTCTCT